>JAAMXU010001503.1:0-43382 GCA_019693545.1 Chaetoceros muelleri
TTAGTAACAGACAACTCTACTGTAAATACTGTACTGTCACTCTACCAGAGAGGTATCCTACTGTAGAGAGATTATGCGAGCTAGCGAGCAGCCGTCCCGCCTTGTTAAAAATAAATAAAATATATCAAATCGACATTGATTGAAAACCCTACCCTACGTGGATGTTATGCACCATATCACTACAGCACAGTACCGTACTGTACTTTCTAGTAGTGTACAGTAGAGCACAACCGTCTGCTCTACTGGAGTACGTACCACCATGTACAGTACTGTAGTATGATGATCGATGATGGTACCAGGAGGTACCAGATGGTACCTGTATGTACCATGTAGTATTGTGATGAACAGCCATTCTTTCTCTGTTTCTAGCGCTCTCTAGAGTAGAGAGGTTTCTGGCTCTTTTGTTTGTGTCTCGCTGGTCGCCATTTTTCAGAGACAACAGACGATGCATGCTATCTCATGTTTGATGGATTGAAGGACAATAACTCGCATCGAACGAAACAAGGTGAGACGAAACTTGATGGCCGTCTCTTTATTTCTTCACGACTTGTTGCATGGCATCCATCGGCAGCCGAGGAAGTTTCCCTCGAAAACTTACTTGTAACGAAAATGACGATATTTCACAACCATTAACAGTCGGATTCCATCTGATTTTGTGCCAACGGCACGGGGTTTGATTGATTTTGTGATCACTGATTCGTTGTTGCTGCTAAAATCGTGTTGGATCTGTGTTATGTGACTGGCGTGTTGGCTCAATGACTTTTATCTTTTTCCAAACAAACATTTTGAAACAGATGGATGCATCTTCATGAAATCGATTGAACGGCAGATATCCAATTGTGGGGGAAATAGTTTCGTAAGTAATAACGACGAGTGAGAAAAAGTAAGTCAAATTGCATCCACGATGAAGGATGGTGCTTCTACGTTGAAAGATTCCAGATTCGTGTTGGAGTATGTCTTGCAGTACTGTACGACTGCAGTGGCCTTCTCTGTTCAAAATCTGGAGAGATCAAGGACTTGAAGGAACGCGCCGACAAGGCGTGTCTGACTTCAAGAATGTCCGATAGCACTCTTTTGGACGGCATTGAATTGCATCATTTTACCAGCAATATCGATGCATCATAGTGCTCTTATATATTATGTATACAACTGTCTTTTTTATGACGTGACTTTGCAACTTCTAACCATTATTTATTGTTTATTCTTCCTAATCAGCATGTATCCGTCCGTCATCCTTGAGTGGTGAGTTTGAAATTGTAAAGCTATATTTTCATTTATTCACATTGTTCACAAGACAAAAAGATAATCGTATCCCAGTCGTGTTTGAGATGACCTTTGGTCTATGTGCCAACTAACTATGGTCCTCTCTTTCAAAGCTGGGAGATATGAAGGAACTCCAGAAGTCGCCGAAGAGGCGTCCTCTGTGAAATTCGTTTCATTGACATAATTGCAAACGTTGCACTGATAAAAACACACCAGTGCGATGTATCAAAAGGTCAATACATCATTCATTTCCTCAACACTTTGTATTGAATGTTTCTAGTATGCATAATGTATGTTGGTGGTGCTCGCGTGTGAGATTTCTAGATGTTATATTGGTGAATCTTAGTTACTTACTAACCTCCATGTGTGCATGTGTCATCCTATACTTTACAGCTCTTGATCCTAGATCTACTCTATGAGAACACAATGATGGGCATATGTCCTGAAAATTTATATTTACAAAATTGGTGACTTTCAAACATGGACAAAATTATAAAGTGTTATCATTCAACTGTGGCCATGGGAATACTTCCATTGTTTCTCCATGATTTGGTTAGGACATCTAATCGATTCAATTGGTCATTCACACTGCCTAGATTTATCTTGCTGCTTCCTTTGGAAGTACTGCTTGGACTTCTTGGCTGCATCCTACGAGATGGTGATGTTGCTGATAACTTTCGATCTGAGCTATTCGCCGATGGTGATCTTTTGGATGGTGATTGCGACTGTCTGGTTGTCAAAATGCGTCCAGCAGATGAATGATGATTGTTGTCTCTTCTTGCAACATGCTGTTTGCTTTTCGGACCATGACCCTGAAAGATAGATTGACGTTCCCAAGTTTTTTCATCGTGTAAAGATCCTGTGTCCCGAGTGGTGGCACGTTTGTTCGATCTTGTTCTGCCCTGTGTAGCGGAACCTTGAAAAGGAATAATGATACGACTATCTAATGAAAGCTTCGATTTTCCATCTTGCCATAGATCCATGGTCAAGGAGTCTATGATAGAATTCAGTCTTTCAACCTCTTCTCTGTGTTTATGCTCCTTTTCAAATTGATCTGTCACCATTTTCCAGTTTTTATCCTGTAACGAACGAAGAGAATCTTCCAGATAGGTGATTTGTTCATCTTTCTGTGATAACTGATTATTGTAAGATTGATTCACAAATTGTAACTCATTAAGTTTCCACATTGCTCCTTCAAGATCGGCAGATTTCTTTCTCAGTTCTTCCTTGAGCTCTTGCAAGTCTTTACCACTTTGCATCTTTCTATGATTCCTCCTTTTGGAATTGGCGATGTCTAGCAGGTCCTCTGCATTATTTAGCGCGGTTTGCAGATCAATGCATCGTTTTGTCAAATTCAGTACTTCCTTTTCTAGATCTTCAACGCACTTCTCTGAAAGTCTTGAAGCAGGAGTTCCTATATGTCTATTTGACGCAACTATAGATTCACCAATCTTTTGTTTACTGGGTGTGTGTGAAACTTCCACACTTGAAGGTAGCAGCAAATCACGATTTGAGGTCTCACTCGGGCCACTCGGGGAGGATAGTTCAGTTGTGGCCGGGGTGTTGATCGTCGATGAAAGGCCTGATATGGAAGGTCCAGAAAGAGATCTTGCTATGGCACTGCGAGCGTTTTCCAACTGAAGGATAAAATCGCTTGATTTACTTCTCCTATGACCGGGACGAATGTTTTTTATGCGGTTTGCTTCTGTTGATGAATTGAGCATTGCACTTTTGCTTGGTTCGTATCGATCTGTGTCTGTTTCCTGACCAATTTCACTTTTTTCGAGAATACCGCTCTCAACGAGGAACTTATCTATATCAGTCAAGTCACTCAAATCTGGAGCAGCAGCCATATGAGAAACGACATCCGAGAGAATGCCAGAACCCTGGGCATTAACATTTGCAAGTAATCTGTGATAGAAACGTCTAAAATGACGGAGAAACTCCACTGCCTCCTTCTCCCGAAAACGACTGGTATGCAATTGAAGGTCGGATTCTAATTTTCTTTGATTCAAAGTCTGAATTTCATTTTGTGCCTGTATTAAATCAAGCGTGTGCTTCTTCTTCGCTTTCAAAATATCATCGTTTTCCTTCCTAAGAATGAGGCACTCTCCCTGGAGAACATCGATCGCATTTTGAGCCATATTTTTGGCGTCCATGACGTCATCAAGATTTTCTTTCAATTGCATGACCTTTTCTTCCAGTGATTCGGCATGAGATGGACTATACGAAGCTTCTATATGTTTATCTTGAGAGAAGTTATTGGAAAATGATATCAATCTGTTGAGAGTGTCCCAGTATTCGGCTTCAATTAATCCATCATTTGACATCTTTTTGATATTTTGTATCTCTTGATCAATTTTCCGTAATAAATGAATGAGGTCATTGTGCTCCATTTTAGACCGCTCTAACTCCTTAAAACACTCCTTTGCAGTTTCCTGCACTTGAATTGTAGGATGATTGGCAATATCCTGAAGTATCATGCCAAACTGCATGGTTTTCAAGATAAACTTGACATTGCTTGATGCAGGTGATGCAGTCAATAAGAACGTGCAAAAGGAATCGCCACCCAATGAATTTTGCAGAACCTGCATAATGGTCGATTCTTCAAAGATCCTACGATTCCATGCTGTACTCTTGTTGCTCGCTAACTCTTTCACGCTTCTTACCATGGATGACATTGTCCCATGGTTCTTTTTCCCATTTCCTTTCAAATTTTGTGCACTACCTTGTTTACCATCTAACTCACTCCCTGCAACATCTGCAATGACCATGACGTTCTTGATCGTTTTCTCCGTTATAATATTCTTTTGTTCAATGGTAATACTCAGAACTGTATGCGACAAATGAAAGTCCGTCCGATTCCTCTCTTGCCGTACAACACGATAGGCATGTCCTCGTTTCACAAGTGATACAATGTCATTTGCTGTTATGCAACAAACTTCGCTCAAACCATATATTTTGGGAAGAACTTCATTCTTCTCTCTCCCCCATTCACTATCCACTTCGTTTTCGTTGGTCCTTCTTATACCAAGAACATTGGCAGATGGATTCAAAAGATCACGAATCTGTTCAAGATATATTTCCATAAACGATACCTTGACAGTAAACTGCAAGTCCTGGGATGATTCCTCTTTCATCCATTGAAATAATTCAGTTGCGACTAGGCTAATGATTCCTTTATCATACTCATTCGTCGAATTATGATTCAATCCCTTGTTCTGTTTCTCTGTTTTATGAGGGGATTCCATCACACCGTATTTGTTCCCCAAAAGTATCTTGTTCTTTTCCGAATACGAGTGACCACAGACAACCAAAGAGCAATTGTACCCCTGGATCATTTTCTTTACAAGAGGCGAAACAGCATCACGATGCAAAATCTGTTCCCTGGTGTCGTCCTCAAAAATTTGGTCAAAGCTAAATGGATGATCTCCATCCAACGGCGAATCCACAGTCATCTTTTGTTTACCGTTACTACTCAGTCGATGATGTAAGCGAATGCATTTCTTACTACGTCTCGATAACTCTAACTTATTCATCGGTGTGAGACAAACACAAACATTAATCTGATTGCTAATTTCTTTGTTGGATGTCTGACTGGGCAGACTAGTAGTTGCATCGATATCCCCGTCGCTGGCTCTGTTATAGATGGAATTTTGATGATGCACGACCATTTTATTTTATTGCAATGTTAGATAAAATTAAAAAATAGTCACTAATCACTAATAAAAAAAAATAGTAAGAATTTTGGCGGAAGACACCTTTGTTGAATTTAATATCATTCAGTTACAAAGATAATTGAATAGACTAATTGGAAGAATAATCATCACTCAAAGATTCGATGGAGTGGTAAATTTTATCGCTAATGTCCCTGCAAGATTCTTCCGTGTTCCGCAGCGAAGAGGTGTGGCGATCGATGGATGAATTTGTGAGGGATCCTTTTAGAGAAGAATTTAGAATGCAACGGACGATTTGGATTTAATTTAGCTCTTGATCCTGTGAAAGACGAACACGTCAAATGACATTTTATGTCAGCCAATCCTTCCTCGACTTCGCGCCATTTTATGAAAAAGAACTCACAAGTCATGAGACCCGAGCTGAGACCGTCATCAAGTTGTCACTCTGGAGAGCTTGTCAGTTTCACATCAAACCTGCTTCCTATCTTTGTGCACTGCGACACACTTTGCCGCGGGGTACGATTCCACCTCCTGGGTACTACTTTACAGTATGAAGCCTGACATCATTATGAGGAAGAAACAACGTTTGTAGGAATTTATTGTTCCTACACATTATATACATAGGTACACATGGTGTCAATTTTGTTCTGTGAGTTTCTAGTTTAGTGACCATTTATGTTATAAAAATGTGAGAGAAATTGCTTGTGTGTCAATCAAAAATCACAAAGTAATCATGTGAATGAAGTGTACTATCTTTATAGGGAGCAAAGCAAGAAAACGAATAGACATCATAAAATATTTTACAACTAACAAAAACACTACTATTATTAAATACAAAAGAGAGAAAGAAAGAAACGCCCAATTCTTCCCTACAAAACATAATCTATTCTTTATTCATCAATCATGACAACAACTATAGTGTCATCAATCCGTTGTTCTGAAGGACCCCCTCCTTCCAGCGGCAGATTCAGCAAGTCAACTGGTACAACAAGTGAGATATTCCAGGCAATATCATCATCACAATCGTCACTGACACCCTTCACAAAACGAAAAGTGTCTTTTGATGAAAGTGGAGGCATATCAAATAATGATTTAGATGTCACCTCAAGGTTTCTTACATCACAATACACAACGACAAGACTTGAACCCTCCTCCCCCTCCTTCTACTCCGGTAAGACGTGTTGTTGTCCTAATCTTTGCAACGACACAAAGGCACAAGTTTATTGGGATTCAGGCTCAAGAAATAATGCTGCTGCATCTAGTAGGAAGACGAAATCAAGTCATGATATCATCCCGTCTTGTAAACCTACTGTCACATCTAGAATGTCAAGACTTTCTCGGTCGGGTTGTCTCTGTCTGTTAGATGGAGATACTTCTGCGAAAAGAAGACGGTCTGTCAAGGGGAGTGCTATTCCTAGTGTATCAGAAGATGACATGACAGTGGATTCCGCACTTCTTGAGGTACGACTAGAAAATGAACATATGATGGATGATGATGTAGTTGCATCAGCGTCTGCTTTGCCATCCATGTCACAAGTACAATTACAGGTGCAGCTGCAGTTGCAGTTGGAGGAAGAAAAAAGTGACAGCAGTGATGAACATGATGACTACTCCATCTTCCAGCCTCCCACTCACTACTGGGGGCATTTTGTTGATTTTCTTTCTCCCGGCCCAGAAGAATCAAAAGCTTGCAAATACAAGAGACGCAATACCAATCGGAGAACAAGGTATCGTTCTTATCATTCCAAGACGCCTACCTCTGCCAAACAGTCTTTTCCGTTTAGAGTGTCCTCCAAGACTGATCATGTATATACAAAAGATGACACTTTTCTGCAATCAAATAACACAGAAGATGAAGAAATCTCTCGTGCTATAGAGAGGATATCTCTTTGAAACAATAATTATTCACGCCAAGCAACATAGGTGATTGATCGGATCACTGATTGCCTTACTTGCTGCCATGTCTTTACACACACTGGGATAAAAGAATGGTTCCTGTACATTTTTGCATATTCGAAAAAAGTATCATATTGTCGCGATTATGTCATGGCTATTACTATAGCGGCAAACAAAATGTAAAATAATAAAAGAATGAATGGATTGGCATTTGTAATTACTACTGTATTTTTTACTTGTCTGTTGCGAAGTGTATCCATCCGCGTCGAGAAAAACATGTGATCAAGCATCATCATCATCTTGATCGGATTCATTTCCATCCGTACCCTCAGATGTGTCGCCCAATCCACCCTGGCAGCTATTGCAAGTGACGGGGCAAAAGGAACTGATTCGTCTATTGCCGCAAAAGTCTGAAAGAGAAGAGCACGTTCGAAGTGTTCCTTGAACAAGGATCGGGCCTGTAGAATCCTCACAACATTGGGAACACGCGACTGGGCATTGCTCGTAAATCTTTCTCCACTTGCATCCAGGACTGTATCGTGGGTCCGTCAGTTCTTGACACAGCCTTCTTTTCCAAGTGGTTATTTGATTCTTGGAGTCCCAACATGCAGGTTTGGACCAGTAGATGACACCTGTATCTGTCAGTGGAAATTGGTGCTGGAACATTGTATCATAGAGTTCCTCTTTCATTTCTTTGATGATGGATGTATAATTGGCATCATCGTAAAAGTTATAAATTTCGTGAGGATCTACACTAAGATCAAACAGCCACGGTTCATTCTTGGATATTGTGAGTTTGTAATCATCTCTAACGGCAGTTGCCCACCTGCTAGAAGCCGAGTCTGTTATGAAACGAGTTTGTCTCTTGGAAATAGTTGGGTCTGAGATCGTATCTCTTGATAAAATCTCGTCTGATCCATCTATACCATGAAACGATATACCAGACCATTGAATTCCCATCATGCTTAGTATGGTCGGTGCAAAATCAATACTAGAATAAGCTGTGTTGATTACTTTTCGCTTTGGTAGCCCATTAGGCCAACGCATGAGCATAGCTACTCCTGCCGATGCTTCGTAAGGTCTCCCCTTTTTAAGACATTGGGAAAAGACGTTTAGCTTTTACGTTTGCTTTTGCGATCCATGAAAAAAGTATACATTTCAATCTACTGATTTCGTCACTCACCTTGTTCTTCTTAGCGTGCTCCCCCATTTGGTCACCTATGGTAATATAAAGTATGACTTTAGGTATTGGACGACGGAATGTATTTGATACTTATGACAGTCATTTTGGTGCTTACCATGATCCGATGTAAATATCACTATGGTATCTTTATCGATTCCTCGAGATTCAAGGTAACTCAAAAGTTTACCTACGTTTTCATCAACCAATTTCACCATGCCGTATAAATTGGAAAAATACCTATGTCGAAATCGATCCTCTTCAAGTTCTTGAATTACGGATGCTGCGTCGCTGATATTCACTCTAATATAAGTCCAACCAGGCAAGGCAGGGTTTTTTCTTAGTGCAACCTTTCCAGTAAATGGAACTTCGTATTCAAATTTCGTATACATGGTATCATATGGAGGCCTTACAATATTTGGAGCATGGGGGTCTGGAATGGAAATCATAACCGCAAATGGAAGATCCTGGCTTGTTGCATTTTCGATGATTTCTATCCCTCGGTCCATTAAAAAGTCAGTTGCATAGTTTCGTTCCATGGAATCTGCGAATTTTATTTCCGATTCAGCCGTCCATTCGTATGCCTGAGGCCCATTCAGGGGATCGTCTTCAAAGAACTTCCAATGTCCTCTATTGTATTGCCATTTCGTCTCAGTAAAGCCAAAGTTATGTTTGGAATTCCATCCGGGCTTTTCATCTCCGTTCAAATGCCATTTTCCAACATACCCTATATCGTTACCCGTAAAAATTAAGTTCACATATTCTTTCTTCAAACCAAGACATTTTCAAATAGTCAACAACCATAACTTACCAGTATGATATCCATTTTGTTGCAAGATCTCAGCCCATGTGGTCATATTAGGATGCATGGCATTGTGATTCAACCATGCCCCCGTTGCTTTTGGATACAATCCTGTCATGAAACTCGCTCGGCTAGGAGTGCACAATGGAGCCACAGTATAAAAGCTAGTAAACATACAACCTTCATGAGCCAATCGATCCAAGTTCGGCGTCTCAACAACAACACCGTCTCCCCATAATTCGCTCAATGACTTTCCTAGCAGTTCTCGATAGGCGCCGATGGTTCTGAAATTGTGTTCATCTGTATACACTACGACAAGATTTGGTCGCTCTGGTACTTGTGCAAAGACGACGTTCAAAATGAAAATGAAGCAAGTCAAGATATGATTCATCCAGTGAGTTGAATTCATTTGATATTCTGTTGAATTGTATTGCGACGCCGTTTTTGCTTTTGTGTGTTGACTATTGAGCGATAAGCGATAATATGATATAGAGTGAGAATTACGATAAATGAGACTTTTAGCAGCGATTTTACAAGAATTCAGAATTCAATGTCCAGGAGTATGTTTCAACGGACACGGCGGGCACTACGTATGTGTACCTCGGCATCTCGGCACATTTTTTTGTACGCCTACTACGTGTAGCTAGGGATGTGTTGGAAGGAAAATTGAGGACAAATTTTTCTCAATTTTTCTTCTCTCTCTCAAATAAAAAAAACAATTGGAAATTGTAAACACCACCATCATCAATCAATCACAATAACCATTTATTTTAATTTCTCATCAAGAAGATTTCTTGATTCGCTTACGACTTTTGTTCTCATCATACACGCTACCATATTCCTTTTGCCAAAAGCTACCATCAGCCTTTCGAAAGCTCCCCTTCATCTTTCCCTCATCGTAGTCCACTTGGCAAGTTCTACCCTTGATCACAATCCCACCTTTGGCAGCCCTCTGAACAGCCGCAAATGCTCCTTCCGGATTCTTAAATTCAATGTAACCAAATCCTTTCAATTCTTTTGTTTGATAATTCCGAGTCAGGCGAACTCCCCCCTGTATTATTTTCCCACATGTTTGAAATACTTCTTCCACATCCTTTTCATTGATTCCATGATAAGGCAAATTTCTCACAAAGACAGTTCGACATCCGTCTGGTTGTTGCCTCGGTTTATTTGTTCCCCTGGATGAATTCCCACGATCCTTAGCTTCCTGTATAGTAAGGTAACGATTGTTCAAATGTCTGCCATTTAACTCCTTCAAAGCCTTGTTGCGAGACGCCACCGTGTCAAAAACTACATGACCGTAACCTCGGAGCCTTCCAGAATCTTGCCATCTACATTGTTTGTACCATCCAAAATGCCACAGCTGCAAGTTTAGAAAGAGATACAAAGGAAAAGTATGTACAAAACGTCAATCTGCACATGTTATATTCATAACTTACGTTGGGAGACGAAGCTGTAAAACGTCCTCACAGCCATTCGACAAGAAGAATTCCTTCACGTCATCTTCAGTACATGTAAAGGGTATTCCTTCCACATAGACTGTATGTTCCAAAGAATTAAGCTTATCTTGATTGTTTGCTAGAGAATCTCCTGATGTTGCTCCTGTCGCACTTGCATTTTCAGCATCATTCGAACTCTTTTTCTTGCGTTTTCGTTTTCGTTTCCTTTTATTCGATTCTTGTTCCACGCTGTTTCCCTCTTTGTCTATATTTACATCATCTTGCTCGTCCTGCTCATGGCGAGTTTCTTCATGATCACTGTTGTTGGTTTCGTCTACGGCCATGGTTTTCTTTTGAATATAGTATATTTTATGATATCCAAAGAAGATAATAATAGAGAGTCAATAAATAGAGAGTGCAATCTCTTCAAGTCCTCGCTCCTCGCCGCCGCTGCTCTCAAGTGTCTCACAGAAAAAAATGAGTGGACATGATCACATCAAAGTGGCGCGCTGTCGGGTGTAACATTGGACATTGGCATAAAAACAAAAAACACACCACACCAAAAGACGGTGTACCACTTACCTTACTTAGACTTGTAATTAGTAATTACACCTCATTCTTTGAACTCATGTCGTATCGAAAGACGAATTTACTATTGGGGACAATCTTGGTGTTGTTTCTCTTCAGACAAAACAATGTGGTCACAGCAGCAGCCTCTTCCTTGTCCTCCGCTGCTGCTGCCTCCTTCTCACGTACGAGGAATCGTATTATAAGTACTGCTGCTGATCATGACAAGCTTGCCCTACGATTGGGCCCATCTTGTCATCTCGCCTCACATGCTATAATCTCAACAATGAATACAGCCATGCCTATTCATCCGGCCTTCATACCCAGAGGAGGAGCAAGAGGAAGAAGAAGAGGAGGAGGAGAATATCACGATGCTCGACCATATTCTTCTTTTTCCAACAATGAGTATGACGATGACAATTTAAATGAGAGTCATTACGACAACGAAGACCCCGATGAACAAGACGGAGAAGGCTATTTATACGACAACGACGACGACGACGATGATGATAATTATGACAGGGATGACGCGGAATATCGTCGACCTCCTCCTCCTCTTCCTCCCCGGCGGCATGATCATCGTAGACCCAAGGTCACAACACCAAACCCCCCACAACACCTTGGTCGTCCTCTTCCACGACGAGGTAGACCAACCCACAATAGGTTCCCAAATTCCAAACACCACCACATGTCCAAACGGAATCGTCAAGCAAAATCCAGACAACAAAACGATCCCTTGACAAAAGTCAAGGATCTTACCCAAAAATCTCTTTCTCTTGCCACATCTGCCACAATGTCCACTCTCAAAACAGGTGGAAAGGCCGCATATTACATCACAGCACCCAAATTTGTTTCAAAGAGGGAAATTTGTGGTGTATGGAGATTTGATCAATCCATTGGTTCGACGGCCTGTGCTGCCAATGTAGAATTTACACCAAGGGGGGATGCCATTACAAAATACAAGGGTGAAGAAAATGTGACGGGTTACTTGTTTCAATCTAGAAACTGGCCACTGAGCTGTACAATTGAATTTGAAGCAAGTGCATTTCAGGGTCCTGGGGATGAATTTCCAATAAGATATTATTACAAGGGTAGTTTTAGGAGGAAAATCGCGGATAAAAATGTCATCAAGATTGTGGGAAAGATTTATGAGGTGAGAAAGGGACGGTTTGGGAGAGGGAATACAAGTGGTGTAGAGGTTGGGAGTTTTGTGGCAAGAAAGAGAATTATATTGGCCAAGAAGAGTGGAAATCAACGACGACCACCAATGGGTCGTTCTCCTGCACAACAAGAGGATGCTACTCTGTTGGAAGATGAGTACGACGAGGATGACAATCAAGAAGAGCAGGAGGAGGAGGATTACGATGAGGAAGAGGAAGAGGTGGGGGGTGATTATTTCGCGGACTATCACGAGGAATACAATTATGATGACAATTACGATGATGAAATTTAAACACTACCTACAATTAATTATTGATTGATCGTCGTGTCCTGTGTCATGTCATCATTTTACTGTCCTGTCCTTTTTCGCGATCGATCACAGGTATTGTTGTACAGTAGTGTATTTTTTGTGAAGACATTCACAATACTCTACTGTAGTAAATAGAGGAAAAGAATCTCTCTCTCATTTTTCTCCAATACAGTTGTGTACAGTATCTACGTACTGTAGAACTGTACAGTACTACTTGTATAATGTAGGAAAAATGCTCTCACAGAACTGTCTATGCAACACGACTCAATTGCACATCGTGTCTGCATCAAAATACGCGTTAATCAGCAGTCTCAATCTTCGCCCTTGTTGCTTGGGTGCACCCTTTCAAGTTTTTCAATATAAGAAGAGCCTATCACTGTGTATGTATGTATCAATGAATTAACAATTATCAATTCACTCTCTACTATTAGACTTGGTTTGCGTGCGTAATCATCAAATAAAGTGACATTGCACTCTTACTGACTTACAACCAACCAAAGAAGACGACCAACAACTAATAGTCACACAACCAGCTCCTCTCCTCTCCTGATAGTCACATTGAACGGCAGACCTCATATCTCACTGATCGATCTCAGTCAGTAACAAAGACTTTCTTCTGGACACAAGGGGAAAAAGGAACAAAGCATTTTTTGCATGACTGATTGGATGCAAACGAGAAGAAAATAGGACGGAAGCAGAAAATAGCGGTGATCGTCCATCTACTGCTGGTTTCGCTGAGTGTGTGTACGGGTACCAGTCTATTTTTTTTTAATTTCAAATATTTGAATTTCAAGTGAGCTCGGCCTTGTTTGCGTTTCTGTTCGAGAGTCGGCTGTCCTTTCGACGAGCAGGCAATAGTGGAAAAAGAAAGGATGGAATATGCTCCCACATCGGCGGCTACTACTACTACTACTACTTCTACTACTGCTAGAGGAGGAGTATCAATGCAGGCTCATCGTAGGACTCTTGCCAGGAATCATCGTGCTCTTCCCTCCTCGAATAACCGTACCCACAACACTAGTAGCAAGTACAACCGCGAATATGAAAATCGATCGCCAAGTGTATCGCCTCTTCGTAGAAGAATTTCACGCTCTCCTTCGCCTACGACTCGATCCTCTTCGTATCGATCTGATTACAGTAGGAGTCAGCATCTAGCAAAGGAAGATGGGGACAATGCAAGGTCCGTTTCGGGAGAAGGAGGAGGTGGTCCTGCAGTAGCAGCAGCAGCAGCAGCATCATCCAGTAGCAGTGGGATCAATGTGAGAGATTTTGCAATGAAACTTAATAGTCAGGTACAAAAAAAGAGTCAGTTTCGTCCTTCGTGGGTGAAACCGTCTGCTGTGGCGGGTCGACATTCATCGTCCAATACAGCGGTGGGACAACAGGCTGACAATGGTGCAACACAACCGTCACAAGCAAAGCAACCTCAACATACACTTCCAGCACAAGCTCCATCACAACCACAACAACAACCACTGGAAAGAGATTCGAGGAAGATCCGTGCTGCACCATGGGTTCGTGGAGATCGGCATCGGAACCAACGATCTACAAGTCCTTTGGTGGCAAGAAAGCAAAGTGAAAATGAAAGAATGAAAACCACATTGGAATTCGACGAAGCAAAGGTGGAATCATCACCCACTGCTTTCAAGAAATTGCAAAAGGAGGAGGTTTTGGAAAAGGCACATTTTTGGAGAAATCAAGCATTGCAACAAACCAAACAACAAACAATGGCATCATCCAATTTTTCTTCTTCTTCTTCTTCTTCTCCACCTAGTGGGGGGAACAGAAAATATGAAACGACAAATTACGATTCACCTGCTCGAATGGAAAAGCAACCACTACCAAGTTCGCATCAAGTACGTTATAGCAAGGCTGTGGATGCAATTCGGCATCGGGGTTCGTCGCAATCGCCAAGGAGAAAACTCATATTTGATATTTCAAAGGGAAATGACAATGATTTGAACAGCCATCATGTGGGAACAAACGAAATAAACAAAATGACACACAACGTATACAATGAGGACAAGAAAGGAAAAGACGATGCAGCAATGGGAGCTTGTCGTCAAGTGACACCAATAAAAAATGGTATAGTATCAAATGAAAAAAACGATATGGATTCAGGGGATGAGGGAAAATCATCGCCTAGAAAGCCCATGAGTGTCAAAGCATTGGGTCAGAGGTTTCTAGTTGGTGGAGTTGTAACTCCAGATGCTACTTCTTCATCTCGGCCACTGATACAAAAGAAAACTCTGTCCAACCCATCCAAATCGAAAAATACAACAGAAAGTTTTCAGTCCAAGATGGCACAGTTTTCTAGTACTCGAAAGAAAACCTCCATGAATCTTGTACGGAGCTCTCCGCAGGCATCTATTGCAAAGGATCAGCATGTAAGTCAAGCTCCTACCATTAATAGTAATGGTGAGAAGTGCAATGAAGGAGATCGTTGCAGTGCAGAATCTTTGCAAACACACAGTGAATTGACGTCGTCGGAGAAGACAAACAGTGACTTGAGAGGATCGTCCAAGGAGAGACCAGTTGGACAGATGGCCGATTTGCAGGTTTCAAAGAATGAAAACCTTGCGGCAATGGATAAATCATCTCAAGACAAACCATTAGTGACAAAAGAAGTAGTCAAACCAGCTGGAAATGAAGAGAAGAAGATAGGGACGGAGGATATTCAAAGAAGCAAAGTAAACTATGATATGACAAAATCATCCACAAACACGAATAGGTCTGGATCTGTAAGTCAAAAAGCACAGTTCTGGATCAATCAACAACAAAGTCTTAAAACTTCTGAACCAAGGGGTAGAAGAATAGGGTTGCATCGAAATGTTCGTAGTTTATCACAGCAAAGCAAACCAATAGAAACCACCAAGTCGCCTTCTAAGTCATCGGCATCACCAAGAACAATGACACGTTTCGAAAGACGGAGTCCGTCATCACCGCCAATATTGGGACGCTCAGGTGATGGGGATCGTCCTGAAACTATATCAAAGTCTATGATGTCAACATCTTCCGATGATATAAAGAATGAATACATGCATTACATAAGTAGAAATAGAATTGGCCGCAAAGGTGTAGAAATGCATCAGGAAGATTCACTTGATATGGACGAGCAGGAGCAAGAAGATTTTCGTCAGTCATTGAGGAAATCTAAAGCATTTTCAGGTGAGAAGAACATGAAAACAACGTTGGAATCTGTTGGTGAGGATATCGCTTTTGATAAAAATAGGGTTCAACGGCAAGAAGCTGGAAAAAGCAAATTTCATTCTCCAGATGTCAGTTCTGGTTCATCAACTAGTACTGCAAATTTGGAAATTAGCAACCAATTCAAAGCATCGCCGTTTCATACTTCTAATGCTTCGGGGGCTGTGCGAGATAAACATAAAAAAGAAAAGCAAACCGATAAGGCGTGTGAAAATCGAGAGTTGGTGGGGAGAAAAGGTTCCTTTCGCAGTAACGGTTTGTACACTGAACGTTTCAATAGGAGCAAAAATCTAGGATCTCCAATAGAATCTCCAAAGCAATCAATTCACGTCGTGGCTCCTATCAAACAAGAACTAACAGAGAATAGAGCAAAAGACGAGTTAGGCTTAAATAAAAATTACAAATTTTCTTGGCCCCCAGCAAAAATAACGAAGGGATTTGATGGTGCTGTTACTGGGACAAAACAGAATTTCCAAGATAACGTGACCATGATTCAACAATCCTATTCCGCGCGACAGAGTCCGTCATACAGTACCAGGCCATTCGATGAAGTGTCAACCCCACGTAAAAATGCTCCAGCGCATAATTCATCGTCACAGTCACCTATCAGTAATAATTCGGATGATAAACTGGTAAATTCACCTCCAAAATGTGCTCGAACTACATTTAATGCGAATGACATATCGTCTCATACCAACGATAAAGCTGGTTATGTAAAACCCAGAATTCGCACTATTTCCAACAAAGTGGCTAGGTTAGATAAAGACACTTCTCACGTTGAAAAAGTGAATCGAAGAAAGGATGAGGAGGTCGAAAATTTGCAAAACAGTTCAACTCCGAAGTCATCTGGTTCTTCTGTATCTAGGACGTACAAATACAGTGCAAAAGCGCTTCTAACACCACAGTCAATAGCAACCACTGTCGCTGCTACTGATGATAGTCAGTTAGATTCCATGCAAGGTATGAGAGCCGCTCGTCAAATGGAGTCTAACATTTCACCGATTAGCCCAATAAAAGAAGATTCTCGAAGTGTATACGACCATGAAACATTCACTGTTAACACGGATACATCTTCATTTCTTCCCGTAAGTGAGGTGAAGAAGCGCCTTTGGGACGACGGTGAAAAGCTGAAGTGGCAAAGAGATGAAATTCCTCAGGCAAGAAAATCTCTGTTCCAGAACGAAAAAGAGGCATCTATATTCAAAAGTAGATATTATCATGCTGCCGAGATAGCTCAAAAGCATTGCATGGAAAATAAAAATTCGATACCTGTCCCATCTATCCCATCGGTATGTCGACCCTCGGCAAGGGCAAACGAAGTTCCACAAAGATCGAGCGATGTTGACGTAGAGAAGCTTTTAGCAAAATTAAGCTCCATCAAACGAGACGACCCAGATGCAGCTCTCAGAGCAATAGATTCTATTTTGGAAAATCATGGGGGGAAAGACACGAACCTAGATTGCATAGGAGACTGTCCCGTTGTCAACAATTCGGCTGAATCTCCGATTTTACCCCCTGAAGATTTTGAGGAATCTAGTTTTGAAGGTGAAGGAGAAACCTCCTCAATGTATTCAGATTCGGATGATTCTACCGTAAGTTCCATCACAAACCCCACATATATGAGTGGATTTGGAGAACCTTCGTTGCGAAGACAAAGAAAGCAGCAATCTAATAAAAACGCAACAAGCGCAGGTCGCCAGAAATCTCCATTACAATCCACAAGCCCGTCGTCATTTTTGAAGCATCACCCTTACTCTAAAGATAGAGCTTCAGAGCTCCCACCGCTTCAACCCCGGCAAGTGCAAGAGGTATACCGTAAGGTGAAACCTTTAAAAGATTCGAATAAACCCGGAAAATCTAGGATTCTTAGGAAATCTACACCAGTAAACGGTGTACGACCTGAACGAAATTTTAAAAAACTTCCTTCCCTTACCTATAATGAACCTAGCGGGATAAAGACGATGTCGCAAGGTTTAGAAATAGCAAAAAGTGTCGATTACAAACCCCCAGCGAAATTGACTGGTGGAACAAGCTCTAGTAATCAGGGTTTGTTAAGCAAGTTGAAAGACATAGGATCGGATAGCGACGATAAGGAGGACGATGTTGTAGAGAGTCCAAAATCACCTCTATCTCCAGGTGAAAGACTCAAGAGGCTTGCTGTAGCGGCTGATAGAGTTGAAAAAAATCCTGAAACTCAACATCACTTGCTTGATGGGAAAAGGCGCTTTCTGTATCCGAAACGAGGGCATTCGCTGGAAAAAGAAAGATTGAACAGAATTGTAACCGATCCGCAACCTCAAACCAATGATGGGGGAGACAGTGCCTGGCTTCCTGAGGAACACACAGATGCTTTCAATGAAGATTTTTTTCAAATTAGACGAGAAAATGACGGTAATGCAAAGAAGTCGTATCGTGACGAGTGCCATCCTTTCGACCCGTTCGGAGGCGTAGCCATAAACGATTCCTTTGCAAATGAAGTCCTTGCAGAAAAGTTTTCGCGTATGGAGAAGGCCTATAATAACTTGTAAATCGAGATTCATGGTGTATGAGGCGGGTTATATTATGAGATGCGATTTATGTTATTACAACAATGCTTTAATTACAAAGGTATGTAACCGATATATCGTAGAACAGCTATTCGTAATCACCGCCTAAATTCCCTTCGACGATTGCACCATATTCAGATGCTAGCTTAAGATCATTCTCCAGATCTCCATCGTCATTATTATTCTCCTCGGCATTCCACTCATCTTGGTCACTTTCATCGCTGTGTTCCTTACCAGTAAATCCCATTCTTTCCAAAGTGTCAGCCAGATCTTTCATTTTTTTCTCCTGCTTTTGTTTCCTTTTTTCTCTCCTCTTTGAACTACTTGATTTACTCTTTTCTTTCTTTTCCATTTTTTCAGTCTCTGCAGTTTCCTGTGGACTACTACTCCCTGCGCCACCGCCCTTCACTTTCTTCACAAGGACAATATCCGGCATATTAGAATTAGAGTTGAAGGCATTCTTCATGGACCATTCGTCTGCACCGGCAAGCACTGCAGACACTAAATCATAACCCAGTACTATATCCCCAATTTCTAGAAGATTGCCAAGATGCGTGATGCAATGAAACGTCTCCTCCGAAACTCCCAAATCCGATTCTCTGGCAACCTCCACATCTGCAAGGGCATATTTTCCATTCCCATTCTTATGAAAGTCATCACCGCCATCATACTCATACTCATTATTGCCACCACTACCACCATGACACAACTCCACATCCATCACCACAAATCGAACAAGACGCTTTTCGGAAAACACGATTCGAAAATGTTTTTCACCCTTCCAATACTTTTCAGGATAAAGATCTGCAAAACAATCCTGAAGATTCGTCCTTGACGGTGAAGCATCCACCAACTGAAGAGTACTCGAAACCTTTTCCACAAGACACATTCTACCATTCAACCGTCCAGGACCACACCCATCCTTCGCAGCTCTCTTATCACAAACAATCAGATCGTACCTATTCAACGGAACCATGTCACATACAGTTGTCGTCTTCACATTGGCAGTATTATTCCTCCTATCTTCACTCACAAGCTTCTGTGCCGTCTTGATCTTCATGGGATACACCGAAGACAGATAAGACGCAAATGCCTGCGCATGCATAAGCTCCATGAAATAAAAATCAAAACCATTTCGACTAGTATCAGCCCTCAACACATGTTTCCGCACCTCTGCATTTCTTGCAATCGCCGATTCCAACAACAACAGAGCCTTCTTGGACTCATCCCGTCGCTTCTGTCTGAGCTGAACCACTGCATGCCATGTTCGGTTGGTAAATTCACGATTGCAATCCACACATTGCTTCCATTGCACATGAAATTCAATGGGGACACGTTGTTGCACCGTCACGGATCGGTTGGATTCTCCCACATCTGCACGAATGGTCAAACGGACCTTGAGTCTCATACTGTGTGGTTCCGTCCAGATCCACATGGAATCCACAAGTGTGAGGGATGATAGGCCATGACTCCGATGAGCATGGTTGGAAGTCAATGCGGGGATGTTCTTTAGACAAAGTGCAAGGAGTGATGGTGATTCAGGGTCATGATGACAAAAATAGCTGTCTGTATGCTGATATCGTCTACATTGTCGACATTGATAAATGGTAAGATCACCCCCGGATGGTCCACGTTGGAGTATACTCTACTTGATTCCAAAGTCAAGTCGCAACCAAAACAAGAAACGACAACAAGTAAGTGAACAAGCAAGCAAGTATGCAATATGAAAAAGTGTGACAAGTCATGCAACTCGCCTCAAAATTCAAAAAGAAACAGTACATCCACAACAATGGCAGTCGAGTACGGAACAGCACAAGAACGAATGCCAAAACTAGTATTTGGTATTTTTTTGTTTTGTTTGTATCTCTCTCGTCATGAGATATCAATCACAGCTTTACAATAAACACGGCTTCTATTTCGTATTTCTCTTTCTTACCTTGAGATCAAACTGTTGTGCCAAGCAGGTACCACATTGGTTGGCAGGATTCGGGGTAATCAAAGTGCCACATAAGCAGCAAGGTATTTGTATTGCAGTCTTTGGTTGGCCAGTGATCTCCATGTCTATCTATGAATAGAGGAATGAATGAATGAATGAATAACTGACTGAATATGACTGAATGAATAATTAACAAAGGCAAGTTTCTTGAGGTATGTATTTAGTATTTGATTCGTTGATGAGAATTACTTTCTGCTTCTTCATCAAACCTTTTATGTCGGGGGTGAATCAAGGGAGAAGCCTCCGTCAATTGCCCCCACCGACAGACCTCCACACATCTGCTGCAGAGTGATGCATCCATCATGACGATGTCTTCGCAAAAAATGTTCTTATTTTTTTTGTGTGTGTGTATTTTTCTTTATATATTTTTTCTGGCTGCATTGGTGGGTGGTTACTTTATTGTTGATGTGTAGTCAATCATTTTTACTTGCTACACGTATACACAATTCAATTCAATTCACTAGCTTCTTGTACTATGAGTAATGTTGTCAATAATAATAACACTGACGAATCATCGATACTACTAGTAGATGAGTTGGTCCACAAACTATCAAGCATTAATATTCGAAGGATAAGACTCGTCGGGACAGAAGCTGGGACGTCCACTGATGACCGCCGATATTACCTCCCTGAAGCCACAGTTAATTTTCCAAGAAGAGACAACGTAACTTGGGGACGAATGATAGATTCCTACAATGTGCTTTTTCGAACATTTGAAAGAATTCACGATACAGCAAATGAATATACACTGTCTTGTCTGAGCGAAGTTCTCTACCTTAGTTTTTCGGACTGGGATTTAAAAGAGATTCCTCCCAATCTTGGTAGAATCATGCCACGTGTCAACCAATGCACCTTTAGCAATTGTCAGAATTTATCGTCTTTGGCATCCGTTGTTGCACAGTTTCCAAATCTTTGTGTTCTGGTATGCAGGAATTGTCCCTCTCTGACTTCTCTGTCGTCTCTCAAGACAGTACCTGTCGAGTCATCTCTGTACAATATTTCCTTTAAAGAATGTGGTTTAACAGTGACAGCCAGTGATGATTGGGAGGAAGGATTGAGTGCCCTTGGGAGAACAGTTCCTGATAAATGTATCCTGACATTTCAACATTGTCCTCATCTCACTTGTCTTCCGTCGTCCGTGCAACATTTAAAGGGCAAAGATTTGACTGCGAACTTTCGATCCAATGACAAATTTTGGAAAATCCCATACGAACTGGGTGAGATTAAGAAAGTGACTGGATTGTCCTTCATTGACTGTCCTAGATTGCAGGAATTGCCTTGGTCACTAAGTCGTATTTCGGATTGTTCTTTGTTTGTTGCAGACTGTGAGTCTCTTGTTGGGGGTCTTTCCAGGACGATGGCATTGGGGAAAGTGGAATTGAACAATGGAATTTTTTGTAGTATTCGTGATCATCCATTGTATTTTGTAGATCGATTAAAGTGTCTTTTTGTAAGAATTGTGTTTCTCAAGGTTTTCTTTCGAAGATGTAAAAAGGATGTGATTGAAAGAATGTACCGACCGGAAGGGAAAGTATATCATCAATGCAAGGAACGGTTTGAAAATATGTATGATGAAAAAATGAGTGCAAGTGCATCCTGCTCCTCCTCTTCTCGGTTGACGAAATAGCCAATGTCTTGCCTGAATAGTAGTATTGTTTCTTCTTCTTGGGCATGTTCTCGAGAAATAAAAAAGTATAGTATCCATGTTGTATATAGTGTACATTTTCAGTGACATGCGGGATGAAACAGAGTCAAAAAGGTCTTGTGATTTGTAAAAAATTGTATTTGTTTTTGTACTGGTGAGAATGGACGATTCTTGCTTGGTTTGCAAGAACAAGGGGCTCATACAGTACAGGTTGGTGATGAACTTGCAACTTTTATTACACGGACAAACAACAAGATGAAGGTACTGCATCTTACTACTACTACGATGATGGTTTGCAACATGGGAACTCACCACTGAGTAGCAGTATTAGCTGGGGCCATACTAATAACTTTGCATCTCTTACGTCGTCTACATGATTCTTTTTCAGTCTGTTAATTGTTGATGTCATGATGGGTTCTCAATATGCATACAGTGGATGCAATATTCGGAATCAATGATATTTATGCTCTCTTGCTTCCATGTTTTGGATTGAACACTGATTCCAAGTATCATATACATCACGGCAGCAAGAAATGGATCATCAGTCTTCTAGAAAACATCTTGTTAATTTTTGAAAGCTCGGAATATAAAGCATCATCACTCGATTCGAATCCTCGAGATAAGCAGTAGATCTTTGGAATCGTAGCTAGCATGACCATGAGAACTGCTGTCGTGATAGCGTTCAGATGGTCTGCGTCAAAAAGTGCAGGGATGAGAGGAAAATGTAGTGGTATCAACACCATCATTCACCAGGAGTTTCCTAGTCGTCTTACTCACCGTCGTCCTTTCTTAACTGTTTCTGTTCCTTTCGCAAGACATGGCATAGAAGAAGGTCTTGATAGAAGAAATCGCTTCAAAACTACTGCCTCTGAGGCGAAAGAAAGAATGATTTTGAATGATAAGAATTCAGATCAGCAGCCTCCTTTCAAAAAAGTTATGGCAGCTAATCGTGGAGAAATTGCCACGAGAGTTATGAGAGCCTGCTCTGAATTAGGCATCGCCTCCGTTGGTATATATTCCCACGAAGACAGATTCACACAACATAGATATAAGGCTGATCAAGCCTTTATGCTTTCCACCCATAAGGTATGTATAATCATAAGTTGTCCTGGCTGATGATCATCGATTTAGACCTAATAAAGTCTAAGTCTTCTTTGCTTTACTACGTAGTCACCGGTTGCAGCTTACCTAGATATTGACACCACACTTCACATTTGTCAAGAACAAGAAGTCGAGGCAGTTCATCCTGGCTATGGATTTCTTAGTGAAAATGAAGCATTTTGTTCAACCCTGGAACGCGCCGGAATTAAGTTCATCGGTCCAACAGTAGAAAACCTTCGTCAATTCGGTGACAAGACGGCTGCAAGGGACCTTGCGATTGCTATGAATATCCCTGTCATTGCCGGTTCTGAGAAAGCATTTGTATTTTGGCAGGAAGCAAAAGCATGGATCAGAGAAAACACATCATACCCCGTCATAATTAAAGCTGGTAAGCGCTCAACCCTTCCTGAATTCTATTGCTTGAAAATTCACTGACCCATTTTATGGAATTTGTACATTGCTTCTAATTAGCTATGGGGGGAGGCGGGCGTGGTATCCGTGTAGTTCCCACAGAAAAAGACCTTGAAGGACAATTCACTCTAGCTTCTAACGAAGCAAAAAACGCTTTCGGTGATGGCCGTTGCTTTGTTGAGAGATGTGTCAAGAAAGCTCGACATATTGAAGTGCAATGTCTCGGAGACGGAACAGGACAAGTTATTCATTTATGGGATAGGGATTGTTCTGTTCAAAGACGACACCAAAAGGTTGTTGAAACTGCTCCAGCAATGGATTTGCCTCCTCATACCCGTCAATCTATTTTAGATGATGCATGTCGTCTTCTGTCTTCGGCAAAATACTGCAATGCAGGAACAGTGGAGTTTTTAGTTGATAACCATGGAAACCATTTCTTCATGGAAGTGAATCCTAGGGTTCAGGTTGAACATACCGTAACAGAAGAAATTTCAGGAATTGATATTGTTCAATCGCAGATCAAAATTGCTTCGGGAAAAACACTTGTGGAACTAGGCCTCACTCAAGACCAAATCCCTGAACCACAAGGAATTGCTATGCAGTGTCGCGTTACTACTGAGGACCCATCACAGGAGTTTCGACCAGATACTGGTACTATTGATGTGTTTAGGATGCCTGCAGGTATGGGAATCAGGCTGGATGACGGCCCAGGTAAGGAAAAGTCACGTTGAGTTACTTCTAAGAATTGTTCATATCCCCTAACTCAAAACATTCAAAGGATTTCCCGGGGCACGGATCTTACCGCATTATGACTCCCTATTACTGAAAATAACTGCAAAGGCTAGAACTCGTCGTGATGCTGCAGCCAAATTGACAAGAGCCCTAAAAGAATTCAGGGTGAGAGGTGTCACTACTAACAAATCATTTTTGTTGCATGTGCTTGAAAATGAAACATTCTTAAATGGTTCCGTAGACACTGGTTTCATCGCTGCCCACCCAGAACTCATGGCTCCATTGAAGGAAAAGGACAGAGCACAGAAGCTTTTGTGTTACATAGGAGGTATCATTGTCAATGGAGCGCCCAAGGCGCTTGGTGCAAATGGCCCACCACCGTCTCCCATTGATCCCATCATTCCTGATATCCCTACAGTTGCCAAAACAACAAAATCATTGAAGGAAATTTTCGATTCTCAAGGTGCAGACGACTTTGCAAAGGCAGTTCGGCAACACAGTGGTCTACTCATAACTGACACAACATGGAGAGATGCGCACCAAAGTTTACTGGCCACCAGAGTGAGAACGATCGATATGTTGAAAATCGCCCCCTCAACAAACGTCGCACTTCGCAATGCTTATTCACTTGAATGCTGGGGTGGAGCAACATTTGATGTATCAATGAGATTTTTAAATGAATGTCCCTGGGAGAGACTGGAAACACTTCGCGAAGCAATTCCAGATATTCCACTGCAGATGCTTTTGCGCGGGGCGAATGCTGTTGGATACACTTCATGTAAGTCAACTTTCTCCAAAAGGATCGATAATTATATCTGACAATCTTCTGCTACAAACTCAACATAATCCTGCACTATTGCTACATTCTCAAAAGACCCCGACAATGTGATATTTGAATTCTGTCGTCTTGCCAAGAAAACAGGTATAGATGTATTTAGGTAAGTACTATAAGGGAGCTCATCAGCTGTTTGCTGTCGATTGACTTCTCATCTTCTTCATCGCGGCATGGCATCATCTCTGAATTCTTGATTCTTGATCCCATAACAACATCAATAGAATTTTTGACTCGTTAAATTATATTGAGAATCTCAAGTTGGGCGTGGATGCAGTAGGAGAAGCTGGCGGTATTATCGAGGGTGCAGTATGTTACACTGGAGACATATCCGATCCAAAAAGAGGAAAATACAATCTGGAGTACTACCTTGATTTCGTACGGAACCTCAAGGACCTCGGCATTCATGTATTGGCCATCAAAGACATGGCCGGGTTATTGAAGCCTTCCTCTGCAGAAATGCTCGTTTCAGCAATACGCGCCGAACACTTTAATCTGCCCATTCACGTTCACACTCACGATACGGCAGGCACAGGCGTTGCATCTATGCTCGCCGCTGCAAAAGCAGGAGCGGATGTGGTGGATGCCGCCACAGATGCATTATCTGGTTTAACGTCTCAACCCTCGTTGGGAGCTTTGGTGGCTAGTACAACAGGAACAGAGTTCGACACCGGCATCTCTCTCAAAGAAGCCAGTGCACTCAATGAATATTGGGAGGAGTGTCGGGGACTTTACTCACCCTTTGAATCTGGACAAAAATCCGGCTCCGCAGATGTCTACACTCATGAGATGCCGGGTGGTCAATACACCAACTTGTTGTACCAATCCACACAGTTAGGTCTAAGTGGTCAATGGTCACAAGTGAAAAAGGCATATGCCACGGCCAATCGATTATTGGGAGACATAATCAAAGTCACTCCCTCCAGCAAGGTTACTGGAGACTTGGCCCAATTCATTGTATCGAATAACCTCACAGAACAAGAAGTCATTGACAAGGCTGATGCATTAAGTTTTCCAAAGAGCGTCGTGGAATATTTCCAAGGGTACCTTGGTATACCACCATTTGGTTTCCCCGAACCTTTAAGGTCGCGTGTGATCCAAGGTCAGACAATTGAAGGGACAAACAGGAATTGCTTCGAGGGGAGGCCTGGTGCTACATTGCCATCCCTGGATCTAGTCGAAGCCAAGGAAATATTAGAAGAAAAGTGGGGAGCCAAGTCTGAATATCGATCTGGAGCTGTTGAAATCAGGGATGTAGACGTGATGTCTTACGCAATGTACCCTGCTGTGTTTGACGAATTCATGGAAAATGTCCGCCTTTACGGAAGAATATCTTATCTGGACACTCGTACTTTTCTAACCGGAATGAAAGTTGGGCAAGAATTAAGCGTAAACATTGAGAAGGGTAAAGTGTTGATAATTAAACTGATAAGTATTGGAGAAACGACAAATGAAGATGGAATGGTCAATATTCAATTTGAAGTGAACGGTCAGCCCCGCATGGCACACATCAAGGATAAATCCACTGGCAGCGAAAGCATCAAACGCCCCAAGGCTCTCAAGGAAGTTGCGGGAAGCATCGGCGCACCAATGCCCGGCGTGGTTCTGAAAACGATAGTTTCAGTAGGAGACAGTGTGAGCGTTGGAGATTCCCTCCTGGTCCTCTCTGCAATGAAGATGGAAACCAATGTTTTTTCACCTGTCAAAGGGAATGTTAGCAAGGTTCTTGTGGCAGCAGGAGATCAAATTGACATTGGCGATTTGGTTGTGGAAATTGAAGAGACAAAACAATGATCATGGTCCATGGTCAATATCGTCATGATTTTATCGTACGGCAGCCGTTGTGTATGTTTTGTAGTACTGTACGTATTTAGTGTACATTGCATGAATAGAGGTTATAGTACAGTTAGCACTCTACTTTAGCTCTCTAGCTCTCTCTAGCTAGAGAGTAGAGAGCACTGGCGGAGCCAATCATTACCAGTGTACTCTAAAACCGTAGCCAATTAATATTTTTATATAAAGTAGGTAATAGCCAATTTTACAACATCTCGAATCACCCCACACATCACAGTCAAGCCAATTGAAATGAAAATGAATCCTTTGAAAAGAAACATTCTCAAAACTGACAGCATCATGAATACAACAACTAGTGACTATGACGAAACAGACGACAGTCATGTCGATGACGATGCATCTCTGTCTTCTAGTACTAGTAGGAGTAACAGTAGCAGCAGCACCAATACCAGCCTTGATGATTTTAATTATAACTCCTTGATCGAAAAAGCACAGGACAAGACAGCTGAGAAACTCAATCATATTGCAGAAAGGGCGGCAGAACTTGTGGATCAATACACTGTACATAATACGGAAGAATTCTTAACAGATCCACTCAAGGTATATGATGAAGTGGACCAAGTCTGCGATGAAATGAAGGGTGCTTGGGAACAATATCGTTCTAATTTGGATGATATTCAAAAAGACAAGGAGGCATACGAACAAAAGGTTGACAGTAAATTTCGTAAAGTGTATATGCATCTCACGACGGAAACATTTGCGGATGAATTGGATGATTTGAGACATGGGAGAGTGAGTACAAATATACTTACTTCGAAAGCAATGAGAAAAGAGAAGAAACAAAAGAGTGAGAACGAGTCTGATATACTGATGCAAGAAAATATAGTCATACCGGTGCAATCCAATACCGAGGAAGATGTGAACGTAGATGTGAAAGTGTTAGTGGATATGCTGGAAAGTGGAATGGATGGTTGGGATGCAATCGAAAAAGAACTCTTTTTGCAAGATTGCGAGAACAAATCTCGTAAGCATCAAGACAAGGAAACAGATCAACAAACAACAATGACTCCTCATGAAAAAAGAAGACGGGAAATATTTGGAGAATATGTAAAGTAACGCTACCCTAATAATATGCGAACTTTGTATTTTTCTTATTTGATACATTTGTTTGTGTATGTATGTGTTATGATAGATGATGCCATATTCAAACATTTTGGATTTAATTTTTATTCGTCATAATAACCCGAATAACAGACATCCTCCTTGTAACACATGCCATCCGAGTTCCTAACATATCCATCCTTACATGCACACCCACTCTTACAATCTCTAGTGCAGGGTCTCACAGCCCCGGGATTTCTCACTTGGTAGCATGTCTTATCAAAACACGAAGAAGATCGGCAACGGACGAATTCTTCATGTTCGTTTGTGCAGGATGTTCCAATGTCCTCCTCTGTGGCATCCAGTCCACGGCGGAGGTTTTGCAGTGGTTTTGTTTCTTGTGTTTCTTCTTGTGTGATGACGGCAGTGTCCATAGAACTGTCTAATGGTTCAGATGATGCCACATTTACGAGAAAGAAGAAGATGATTGTTGTCAATAGATGGAAAATGGTATTCATTCGTCAGTCATTCATTAACTTAATTACGGTATATATCTGAGAGAGTGTTGTTTTGTGTTCGGTTTTGTGCGTTGAAAGTTGAAATGAAACATGAAAGAGAATTAATAGGTACCACAACACGGTACCTACACACACGTACCAGGGGTACACATCAATCAATCAGGCGGCCTGCTGTAGCAACGATGCTGTACTACAACTGCACTACTGTACATACACTTACTGTACTCCGGACTACCAGGAACATACAGGGATGAAAAGTGTAACCGGCGATCGGTATGTTTGACATTTCTGTACTAAAATGGCTTAAACGACCACATAATGACATGAGAACAACAATAGGAAGAACATCTGATAAACAGACGCCAAAGTGTACAGCAGTAGAGAGGGAACAACCAGCCTTCTTGGGGTCTTCCTGCAAAAGAGACGAGCACATCATAAAATCATCTTTGAAAACAAAACTTATTTCTTTTACCAAGTTCTTCCTCGCCAACATATCCATGAAGTAGACAAAAGTATGGAAACATCATTATCATCATCATCATTCACTGCAGACAGTAAAAAGGTCGTGTTTGATAAAATTCATATTCGGCAATATGAAAGATCTCTAGGTATGTACTCCTACTAGTAGGAGCGAGTGCTGGTGTTTGGTGTGGATTGTTGATGTGTGATGTGTCGTCGCATTTCTAGTTAAAGTCCAGTCATGCATACTCTGGCTGGCTGACTGGTAAGGATGAATGCCGTGTGCTACTTAGAAGTTGTTCTCTAGAAAGGAGTGGCTGAAGTTGAGTAGAGCACATTTTACTCACTGGTGCTACTAATACTTCTGTTCTCGTCTCTGATTTCATTCCTCCTCCTTGTTGATGTCCTACATGATGCATATTCATTTATAATGTTATTCTTGTTATTGGATGGCGTTGGACTTGTCTCATCTAAACAACAACTGAATTTCCAATCACTACATTCTTACATTTTAACTTTTATTACTCCTGTTACACTCTATACAACTACTCACTTGCTGCTCTCGTCGTCTAGGTGACAATCCCTCAGTATCTTGTGGTCCAGCCCTAACTATTGGATGGAATTACAATCCCAATGATTCCATCTCATGTTCACTCGAAGAATACGAAACATTTCGTGAAGGATGCCGGAGGCACAAGAATGAAATGATCGTTCCAAGATCTATCCGTGAAGCCATCCTTCACAGGGAATGTGGGTACTCCAGAGTCGAATTGGCCAAAGTTGTAAAGCAGATCAATGCATGCAAGGCAAAAAGGAGACAAACAGTTACAAACTTGCAGCATGAAAAACTGGAGGAAAAGATCGAAACCATGTTGAGTGGATTCAAAAGAATCACATGTCAAAAACTAGATGAAGATTTAGCTTTGGAAAAGTTATGGGATGAAGCTACAAAACTCAATACGACCACGAATAACAACAGTAGCATTTCTTGCCAAGCAGGATCACCAATGAGGATAAGCCTTGCAACTACAGATATCATCTGATCCAGAACAACAAGTGACGCTTGAAAGTGTACATTATGGCCTGTATTACCAACATATTTGTACCATTGGTGCTGCCCCTCCTCCTCATCTTATCTCAATTATTTCTTGTACAAAACGTGTCTCTTATAATATATGTTAATGAAATTCATTTGTCTTATCAAAAAATATATATAAAGTACAGTCTCAACGATCGTCGCAATTATGTGTATGGATGTATCGTGTGCAATGTGAAAACTGCTTTGTCTTGGGTTCTGTACACGTATGTAGTATAGTACAGTACCTGGTACCACCTAGTACAGTAGGGGTAGTCCATGTTGTACTGTACAGTACCTACTACCTACTACTGCCTACAGTCTACTGTTACGTATCCGGTACTTGTGCAAGTCCTGTAATTCAACTGTGGCAGCAGTGTACTACGTACTACTGTACTGTACTATGAGAAAAATGAATGGTCGTGTGCCATGTGCAATGTGCGAGGGTTTCCTTCAATGAAAAAAATGGTACCCTACCAGTAACACTCTTTGTTATGCTTTGAAAAAAACTGTGCCTTTCAATCAATTCTTTCTCAAACTGATTTCTGCACGAGACAGACACTACAACAAACAAACACGCCATAAAAATAGATTCGCCAACTTTTATCATAGAGAAACAAGAAGCCAATATCGCACGCAGATATATCATACAACTTGATTCAATATCGCCCCGTCCGTCCGTCCGCGTAGATTGCAAAAGACAGACATACATCAAGATGACGGAAACTTTATCATCATCGCCTGATTTGATAGCCTATCATCACTTTGTCGAATTTCTCAATGATATCAAAGAATATGAGAACTCGGGTGCTTCATCTTTGAATTCCGTCTATTCGGATTACGCCGATACTCCTACACGTAAGCGTAACCGTATCCTTCAAAAGAGAAACGAGACACTGGAGAAGCTTGAAACATCGTCCGTGGAAGCTACAGCTTTCTCCTTACGGAAAGATCAGTCTTGTGGCCATTTATTGAATATCAAATTTGTTGGGCTCTTGATTCAATTGTTATGTGACGAAGCATGCGTCGATGGAAGAACGCAACAAAAGGGAAACGGTAGCCTCAATGAGAGATTCGATGAAATGCTTCAAATATTTTTGAATGCAATTCAAACTGTGCTACCCTTGGAAACTTGTTGGAGACAAGATTTGAATATATCCCTGAATTGTCCACATGAATTGTCTGTCGTGGAGTTGTGTCGTCTACCATCAGTGATCCTTGATAATTTGGAATTTCATCGTCAACAAAGTGGGGAACATTCCAATAAACGATTCAAGTCGGATGGGCTATCGAATTACACCGGTTATAAGCATTCCTTGTTGCAAGCTCATGCTATTCTTGGGTATTTGGTCACCTTTTTTATTGTTCATGACTTGAAAGGCATCGTTCCGTTACAATCTTTGGAAAGACATGTTCAGGAATTGGTTGTTTCTTGTGGTCTAGTAGAAGATCGGTTATATAGTATGGAATATGATGCTGTCATTTCGGGATCGATTGCTTACTTTTTAGATTGTATGGATGTTTCTTCCATGGCAATGGAGGAAGGTCATGAGGTGAATAATGATGAAAGTCTCCAAGATAAAACGTGTATCATTGAAGATGAATTCATTGTGGAAGATGTCCAAGTTGGTATGATTGTGGATCTTTTGACAAACAATAGGTGAGTGGCTTGTGTTTTTGTTTGTATGTTATTGTTGTGTTGGAAAAGGAACAAGAACCATGACTGACTAATTCATTCTACTGTTATTGTTATTTTATTTTGAAACTACATTGGAATAGAAATAGCGTCTTTTTGACATTTCAGGATGTTGTTGATCCGGAGAATCGACGTGCGGTTGTTTCACGCATCGCAAAGACGTTACTCTACTATACCTTGAATCATGTCCGTAATGATGTTGTTGCATCCAATGATTGCATGACCATTTGGAATTTTATAGACAGTGCTTCATCACCGGAAACGGCACGGAGGTATTTGAACAAAATGAATGATTTGGCGGCATCCATTGAGAAGAAGAATAGCCTGGGCTCGGGGAACAAACGGAAAAATGAGTGTATCATATCGCCTTTGCAGGGTCTGTCCATTGATCCAATCCTGATTGAACTTCAGGTTCTTCTATGTATTCCCAAGTTGAAATCTGCCATTAGTTTAGTGCAGGCGATTGATGAACAGCCGTACATATCCAAGGAAGACAAGGCGAAGGGTTGGTTTCAACTTCTTGATTTTTTACATCAGAAAGATATGTTGTTGAATGAAAGTAGGAATGCGAGATTTCATTCTCTGACCGTTGGGAGTAAGACAGGGTTGGATTCGATCCTTCAGTTCTTTCAAGGTATAGTACATCAGGTGATCGATGAGGTAGATAAGGCTGCGGAAGAAAGAGGCGGTATTGTGACGGATGTGGAAGAAAGGTGGATTAGGTACCATCAACTGAAAGTGAGGAAAACGTTGCTCAAGTTTTGCTTTAGACGTGCAGCTTTCAGTTCATCGAATGGGTTGCGGGCTTTAGAGGTTGCAAGTCAAGTATCTGGAATAAAACTGGAGGAAAACAATTACAGTTCGTTCCTATCCACACAAAATACAGTTTGGTCAAAGATCAATGAAATATTGCTAACTGACATTGGCGTTCCTGAGAAGCCTCTCTACTTGATTGGACCTTCCCTAGAATTAGATGACAAGCCAAACGAAGAAATTCACCATATCCATGATGCGAATGAAGAAAGTTTCAAGGATAAGAGCAAAGAATCATCCGAACAATATCCAAACCGAGATGATATTGTTCCGCCTTCACCTGCAAATGTTCCATTTGTGGCAGAACCTATATATGAAACAGATGGGAGTGAACAAATGCATTCGCAAAAGAATGATAGCGCAGCTTCTGGTGTTGACAAGAATGTTTATGCAGCTATTGAAACCAGTGACAAAAATCGTATCGATTCAACGGGGGGTACCAAACAAAATGAAGAGATAATTCTAAGTGACAGCGAAGATAGTGCTATTCGGGATAACAATTATGAACAGGAGTCCGTTGACGTTGGAGGTGTCGTTCAAGAAAATATGATTCATCAAACACTATTTGATGAGGATGGTAATGTGAGTTATGAGAACGATCATGGTGGGGAATCAAATGACGATGAAAGTTACGACGAATCGATTGACGCCGAGCAAGCGGAAGATGATGACGATAATGAGTATGACTCTTTTGAAAGTGATGAGAAGTATGAAATTTCCAATAGGATAGAAAAGCCACAAGGCAGCTATCATAGTATTGATGATAATAGTGAGGGGCAATCTTATGATGAAAACCAATACGAGGAGAACAGCAGCTATTCCGAACAGAACGAACAGAACAAAGACTATTTATCGGATGAAGTATCAACCACCCTTAACTCCCAATCACAGAGAGAGACTTTTGAAGTCGGCGATTCAAGTGATGAAGATAGTGCTTGCATCCCGGACGAAGGCGCCGATATACAAACAGGAAATGATGGACGCATGTCTTCTGAAGGAGAATCAGTGGAAGATGAGAGCAGTAGTATTGACGAAAGTGAAGCCGAAGTGCTAGAAATAGCGAGTGATGATAGCAATGAAGACCAAGATTCAAACATGGGAAAGAAAGCTATGGTCACTGGTCCAGACATCAGCGAGAATAACAACAGAAACGAAGCGCCCACGGTGATTTTTCCAGAGTGTACTGTTAAGAATGACGGGATAAGCTTCAAGCAGGATGTAATTGAGCACAAGGATGTTGCAATTCATTCGGATGCCGTTGTTGTGAGTAATTCTCCTGGTAATACTGTGAATGACACGCTGAAAGAGTCATTAGAAGGCTATTCAAAAGAAAGTAATACGACGCACGGGACTTCTTGCGATAAAGAATCTTCCGAGGAAGATTATTCCACTGCAAGCGAATCTGGTAACGAAAGATCTAGAAGTGTTTCTTCGAAAGAAAATGTCGATGAGGCACAGAACGAATCACCCAGCGCCGTATCTCTTTCGATAAATGTAAACGAATATGTTAGTGCGGACAATATGCTAACTAAGAACGAAGTTAGTGCATCAAAGAACCCGCACGAGGAAGATGAAGAGATGAATGATTCACCAGAAGATAAATCAACCGATAGTTCTATGAGGCGCGAAGAGAATATCGATCAGCAATCAAGTACGGACGATTATTCCACCGCAAGCGAGGCAGATAACGATGTGGCTATGATTGTTTCTTCTGTTGAAGATATTGCTGAGGCATCTAACGCTGAATCTGTTTCTAAGGATCCTGGAAAAAATAAAAGTTTTGACTACGAGCCGACTACAAATCAACAATGCGAAGATAATGAAGAAACACATGGTTTACCAAGAAATGTGATAACAAATAATTATAAGACGCGCGAGGCCAGTATCGATGAAAAATCAGATTCAGACAATTATACTACTGCAAGTGAGCCAGACAATGAGGAACAAGTAAGTGGCAATTCCGTCAAAAATCATGATGGTCCAAGCGTACGATTGATAAATGATAGGTCAACATCTATTGTGAGAAGAGAAAACGCCGAGAGTAAAAATATTTATGGAGATGAGCATGATAATAATAAGCGCTTGTTAATTGATAACTTGAGAGACAGAGCATGTATGGCAAATGATGTGGAACCAAATGAAGTTTGTGATCATCAGTCTCCCGAGGACGAATACGTTGATGATCTACATAAAACAGCAGCCATTGACCAAGGGATTTCTGAAGATCAAGGAGGCGCTACAAATCTACCCTATCATGACGAAGAGGCAAAAAGAGAAGAGCACGTTCCTATCTCAGAGGATCAAGATGAGGCGGTACCAACCATTTACAATGAGGGGGATAACGATGAAGAAATTGGTGCGAGTGAATCAAGTGGTTGTAGCGGGGCCACGAATGAATCACCCGAGGAGATACCAATGTCGACTGATTTAGTCGAGTCCTTGCCATTCAACCAAGATGTGTCCGAAAAGATAGATGAGACTACGATTGAATCGAATAAGGCTACAGATGAGCCAGCAGAGGACATGGGAATAGCAAAGGATCAAGAAGAAACCGCATCAATCGATCAGAAGACAGCTAACGACGAAGAGGACTTTGCAAATACATCCAGTCAGGACAACCAGGCAGCGGGTCAATCATCGGAGAACTTGCCAATATCCAACGATGTCCAATATAGTGCTAGTTTCCGTGAGGCAGTAGACAATATAGCTAATCCAAGTGACTTCAACAAGGTAAGCAAGGCTGCTGATGAATCTCGAAGGGATTTATCAGTATCCAAAGACTTCAAAGAAACGGCGATCATCGATGAAAAGATGGATTCGAACGATCAGCTGATCGTGATGCCTAAACACGATAATGTAGAAATCGAAATGAATGCATTGTCCAAAGATGACGAGTCCGTATCTACTACACGGAATGTCGGCGAAAAATGCTATACAGCTGAAGAAGTAAGCAAAATGAGCTATAGAAGGCTTCAAAAGGAGTGTAAGGTACGAGGGTTGTCAGCGAAAGGAAGTGCAGAAGAATTGGCGAAACGCGTTCTTGACACCTTAGATGATTTGACAGGACAAGTTCGGTCACCGCAGAAACACGCTGGGGATGATAAGTCAAGTACTACCGCAGATAGTAGTGCTGATAAAAATGATATCGTACAAGAACAGGATGTCAACCCCCAAGACGATTACAGCACCTTTAGTTACAAAGAACTGCAAAAGGCATGCATGAATAGAGGTTTATCTGGTCGAGGAAAGAAAGACGAGCTTAGGCGTCGTCTCCAGGAAATGAGCACTAACAATATTCCAAAAGACGAAGGAAGCTGTCGCGACGACGACCTTACTACCGTATCGTATCGTGATCTCCAACTGATGTGCAAGGAACGCGGGATAAATGCAAAAGGAAAGCACGAGATTCTCTTGGATCGTCTGAAGAAAGCAATATCAACCGAAGATGGAAGAAAAAGAGGAGAGCAGCATAGTGATCCTTTAGCATCAAATGCAATTGGCACAATCGAAAATACTTATACTGACGTAGCCCAAAACAAGCCTGTTGAATCAGAAGCAGAATCTGCAATCATAAACTCCAAACCGTCGTCGTCAAGATTTACGACATGGGCCAGCGAAAAACTGTCATCAATGGTAGACATACTTTCTCCATCGAGCCGCAGATCGAAAGGACGCGAAGAGGCCGACGAAGACAACAACAGACTCGAGGCAGATTCCGCTGCATCACCAAACATTCCGAAAAATATCGACTTTCCAGTCCCAGGTTCTGCGGGCACACTTTCCTTACTATCTCCCGAAGATCATAGCGTCATCTCCATGTCTTCGTCGATCGCGGAAAAGGGTCAATTATATCCTTTGGTTACAAAGAAGAAAAGGGCCGGAAGACCGCCGAAACCACCGGTGCCTTCCAAAAAATCAAAGGCAGAAACTCGTGAAGTAACGCGAGTTGACACACCGAGGACTCGCAGTAGGGCGAAAGAAAATGCATCTGTAGCTTCACGGACTACAAGGTCAAGCGCCAGGCGATCAACAAGGAGTAGAAAATAATCAGGCATTTCAAGTCTAATGTTACGTTTTCTTCTCGTAATGATGGAATCAGGAAAATTTTCATTACTACAAACATAATTAATGAAAACCAACCTAACAAAAAGACAGTGGCCACCCCTACTGAATATCCAATCTCAGAGTGTTATAAGATATAGCTGTGTGTGATAACTATACTAATCATACTCACTTATAATTATCATCATTGTTTTCTCCTTTATCAACATTTATAATTCTCAAAAATTATGCTTGAACGGTACAAAGGTAAGAATGTCATCATCATCGTCACTGCTACCATTATCGGAAGAACAGTCCCTATTTAACGAGTGTGACCTACTATTAGTAGGTGTCCTATCAGTTGATCCGTTTTCCAACAACATATCCTCCTCCTCGTCACCAGTATCAGCAGAAGGAATAAACGATTCTAAAGACCGCCTTCGTTTTGTAGCTCGATTCCACTCATTTTCATTTTCTTGCACAATACTTTTACTGCCTGTGCCAATCGACAGAGAAGTTGTAAACTGCCGATCTACACGAATGCGACCAGCTCGATGAGGATACTGTTCAGTCAGCAACCTTTTAGCTTGCTCTTCGTTGCTACTGCTGCTGGGATTGGGATAGTGCTGCTGTTGGTGGTTCTTTTTGTAAGGATTGAATATTTGACTTTGCTGCTGCAAAGAGTTATGGGAGGAAAAAGGAGAAGCTACCATAGAACTATGATCAGTAGTACTTGTACTAGTAGTAGTGTTTTTGCTGGTATTATTCCAAGAACGATGATGTAAGGTACTATGGCTTGTTGCTGCTGCCCTTCGCCTCGCAGCATCTGTTTTTCCATCGATGAATGACAATGGTGAAAGTTATAACAATTAGGAAAAGGTTCACGAACAACAACTTCAGCAACCGTAAGGCAGCAGGATTTTGACTGGTACTAGAGTTGTGAGAACAAGCAGCAGAGTTGCCGGCTTACCTTTGGCATATCCATGACTGATTTCTTCAAATTCTTTGGTTGACTGTTCTAAACTGTGAATCTCCCTTTCCATCTCCACGACCTCACCTCTTACCTTATCCAAGTGGGCTCTTTGTTGCTGCAAATTTTTTACGCGATTAAGTGATTCCTTGTCCTTTCTTTGCTTCTCTTCCTTCAAAAGAGAGATAGCTTCTTGGGCACGAGCAAGTGCCACTTCCGACTCACGCTTCCTTTCTCTGGCCACTTTCATCCTCTCCTCGTCCTCCTGCTGGTCAATATATGCACTGCCAGTTTGAAATTTGAGACCCTCCAGTGTTATTCTACTTCTCTTCACCATCCTTCGGAATTCTCTACATGAAGAAAGAAATTCCTGCCGCTGTTGCTCTTTTTCAGATTTCTCTCGTTTGATGTCTTGTTCTAGCATCTGAATTTCTTGCTGTAATTCCATTTCCATTAGAGCGAGTCTCTTGTATTCCGCTTCCTCATCCTCCTCGTTATAATCGTCATTTTGAAGATCATTTTCCTCCTCCTTCTTATCCGTGTTCTTGGCAAGAACAGCAATAGTAGTAGTAGATGACCCCCCTCTTTTCTCCTGCTTCGTCTTCTTGTTCTTCAACAAGGCATTCGTATCCTCTACAGCCTTTGAAAAATCTTGTTCCATTTCTCTACGAGATTCCTCGAGTTCCAGTATCGCTGACATCCAATTGGCTATTTGAGTTTCTGTCGATTCAATGCTTTGACTAGTTGACGCTATCGATGACGTCAACTTTGTATATTTGGAGAGAAGCGATGAGGAAGCTGCTCCTGCCGCCGCCGCCGACGACGATGATGCGAATGAGTCAGACATTGCTTGTGCTTGCTTTGATTCGGAATGTTGTGTTTGTATTATTTTTACATGTAAAGGCAATGAAACGGAGCGTCATTGATTGTGAAAGATGATTATTCAATCAAATTTCCGAGACTGGAGAACGTGAACTTTCATTGTGGTTGTTTTGCAAATTGCACAAAAGAAAAAAAAGGCGCCCCCCCCGCAGCGGGCAAAAGTAGAAAAAATGCAGTACACTGTAAAAGAGCGTACGTGTAGTGTAGGCGACAACTAGAGAGGCGACAAAGAATATTTGAAATTCAAATTTTATGCAGTGTACCCAGGGTACTGTACTTGTACTTGTACTCTGTTGCGTGCGATGGAATCTAAAAAAGTATGCTCACAACGAACGCAATGGCCTTGCTAACGACGGTCACAATCCCAGTTACCATCAGAGACACTGCCACAAATCCCAACCTTGCACCCATCCGATGTTGTTCCAACAAGGATTCCTTGAACCTTGATTTATCATCACTTTGAACCTTTTCCAACAATGTATCATAACTCTCTTCTCCCTGGTTTTCATCCACATTCATCACTGTCAAGGTACTCTCCGCACAATTATCATGGCATAGAGATTGAATACAAACTTCCGCAATCTGATCATACGTCACTGGGGACACTTTCATATCCATTCCATTGTCCACGATCATTTTACCCTTGTATGGTATCTGGTAATCCTTGCTAGATTTCAACAACCCCGGTCTGACTATTGTATAATTAAGACCACTTTCCCTCAACAATTGTTCTCCCTGATAATTCCATGCCTTGGCCATACATCCCAACATATTAATGAGTATGGTAAAAACACTAAAAGGCTGCTCACCCTTTCCAGTTAACCTGACGATTCTTTTGACGGAAGGTGTCTGTCGAACCGCATCAATGACATTTTGCATTCCTACATAATTGATCATATAAGGATGTCGAGGATCGTTTGGATCGGATAAAAATGGAAAAAGAGACTTGAAAGGATTGGGCCTGGGAGGACCCTGGAGACAAAGCACTGCATCACATCCCTGGATGAGTTCTAGGATAGACTCTCGATTGGTAATGTCACCTTGGACCATTTCAACGTGTTCCAGTTGGGACAGTGCAGAAGCGATTTCTGCAGGAGGAGGAGGTCGAGACGAGGAGGATATATTTTCTTTCTTGTCGTCGCCATTCGTCACTGATACATTATCAATAGTTTTTTTATTATTTGTACCATCATCGGATGTGATATCATGACGAAGTAAACACCGAGTTGGTATATTTGCTTGTGATAATTGGTATATAGCAGTTCTTGCAATGTTCCCAGTCGTACCAATCACTGCCACTTTCTGAAAGGAAAATGATGATGCAGTTGATAGGAGGAAAATTAGAATGATACCACTAATTCTAAGAAAATGTGTTGAAGAAGTTTTGAGTGAGGGCATGAGTGTTGATTGATGACTGTTGCTTTTGCAGTAGGCCCAACATTACCAGGTACTGTATGACGAATGACGATGCACTGTACCAATGCTGCTACTGTGCTACTGCTACCATAATAGCGCCGACCTCCTACATAACAAGTACACTAGTTGTACAGAGTGTATCATTTGACTGCCAACAAAATAACAGCCACATCTTGATTTTAGGCTTCCGATAATTTCCACATTTAGTGAACAGCATCAAAAAACAAAGCACCGCTCATTTCACTAATCACTGAACGAATGCACTATTGCTTGAAAATATAACTAACACATTGCAAATCACACCTACTCCATTGTATCCCCATGTATTCTTATATACTGCAATTATCATGGGGTGCCAACAATCAACTATGCCACAACACACTGGGGTTCGCAGCAGCACTACTACTAGTAGCAGTAGTATGATGCTGAACATGGTACATACACGACCAGCAGCATTAAAAAGCAGCAAGAACCCTCCTTCTACCAACAAAAAGAGTTCTGAAAAAGAAAATTCCAATGTAATACTTGGTCCTCAGGTAGAAAATAGTAAGGTTCATGATCTATCTAGCGAAAGCATCAAGACCAAGTCTGCTGATAAGAAGGATCGTGCAGAGAACACTCCAAAGGCTAGATCCGAAGCCCTTGGTGTCAGTGTATACCATCTTGTTCATATCTGGAAAAACCAAGAAATCAGAGGCCTATGTACTGATGAAGGAAGAGCAAAATTCAGAAACGAATGCAACGAAGAAATTGAAAACATACTAAACATGTATGACATCTGTGAATTGCTTATCAAAGTCAAGGGCAAAGATGTGATTTGTCCCCGAGATGGCAAACTTGGAGCTGCATATGTTGATACTTTGTCAGGAGAAGATCATGTCGGTAAGGCCAATGTCATGCTCAGCTATGCCTGGGGCAATACTGCTGGAGATATCACAACGGTTCTTGAAGGATACTGTGAAGAGAACAAGCTCGATCAAAAGAGAACCTACGTTTGGATCTGCTGCTTGTGCAACAACCAACATAGGTTTGATAATGAGAATGCCATCCCATTTGATGAATTGAAGAACACATTTGGTAACAAAGTACAAACTATTGGTGCTGTGGTTCCACTTCTTTCACCGTGGAATAAGCCGCTGTATATCACACGTGTGTGGTGTGTCTTTGAGCTTGATAAAGCTCAGAAGACAGATGGATGTAAAGTTTATATTCGTCTTCCTGACCGAGAGAAGCGAGCAATGTTTGAGTCCCTGAAAGGAGGAGAGATGCAGACACTCTATGATGCAATGGATAGTATCAATGTAGTCAAAGCAGAAGCATCTCAACCAAAGGACAAGGACAATATCTTGAAGATGGTGAGTGAAGAAGGCGGCGCAGATCAATTGAATTCTCGAGTGAGATTAGTGTGTCGTAAATGGGTGCATGAAACGATTGATAGTTTGATGACAGAAGAAATGAAAAAATTCAAAGATACCTCCAGTGATATTAAGTTATCAACATTGCTTTTTAATGTTGGGAGAATTTTTCATCAAGAGGGTTTACATGAGAAGGCATTGGAATACTATGACAAATGCAGAGTGATTGAAGAGTCTGCACTACCATCCAATCATCCTGATCTTGCGACAACGTATAGTGGCATTGGGGGTATCTACGGTCACCAAGGCAAATATTCTGAGGCATTGGAATACTATGACAAAGGCAGAGTGATTCGAGAATCTGTACTGCCATCCAATCATCCTGATCTTGCAGCAACCTATAATAACATTGGGGTTGTCTATGGTCACCAAGGCAAATATTCTGAGGCATTGGAATACTATGAGAAATGCAGAGTGATTGGAGAGTCTGCACTGCCACCCAATCATCCTGATCTTGCGGCAATTTATAATAGCATTGGGAGTGTCTATGATAACCAAGGCAAAAATGCGGAGGCATTGGAATACTATGAGAAATGCAGAGTGATTCGAGAGTCTGCCCTGCCACCCAATCATCCTGATCTTGCGGCAATTTATAATAGCATTGGGAGTGTCTATGATAACCAAGGCAAATATGCTGATGCATTGGAATACTGTGACAAAGGCAGAGTGATTGAAGAGTCTATACTGCCACCCAATCATCCTGATCTTGCAACAACTTATTATAATATTGGGAGTGTCTATGATCACCAAGGCAAATATGACGTGGCACTGGAATACTATGACAAAGGCAGAGTGATTGAAGAGTCTTCACTGCCACCCAATCATCCTGATCTTGCAACAACTTACAATAACATTGGGAGTGTCTATGATCACCAAGGCAAATATGCTGAGGCATTGGAATACTATGAAAAATGCAAAGTGATTGAAGAGTCTGCACAGCCATCCAATCATCCTGATCTTGCAACAACTTATTATAACATTGGGTGTGTGTATGATATACAAGGCAAATATGCTGAGGCATTGGAATACTATGAAAAATGCAAAGTGATTGAAGAGTCTTCACTGCCATCCAATCATCCCGATCTTGCAGAAATTTATAATAGCATTGGGAGTGTCTATGATAACCAAGGCAAATATTCTGAGGCATTGGAATACTATGACAAATGCAGAGTGATTGAAGAGTATTCACTGCCACCCAATCATCCTGATCTTGCGGAAATTTATAATAGCATTGGGAGTGTCTATGATAACCAAGGCAAAGATGCCAAGGCATTGGAATACTATGAAAAATGCAGAGTGATTGAAGAGTCTGTAGAAACCCAAAAAATGGAAGATGGTGATCATGACGAGAAGGTGGCTGATCACAGAGACGTGATCACTGAACAGTTCAACAGCAAGAAAGAGGAGTGAGGTGGAGTGATATCACAGCAGTGTATCACAAAGCAGCAAAGATGAGAGTACTGCTGCTACCTCCTACTATGACTAAGAGGCCCATTTTGTCAGACATAATTTTTATGTAAATGTAATTGTAAATTGCTATTTTGAGCAGTTAAATGCCTCTTATCCATGACAACTCATAGCTGGAGAGTGCAGCTTTCTCCAAAATTAGGGATTTTCCTCTAGCTAGACTTTTCTTCACTTCTCGGCCATGTAGGGACAGGGCGATGCAGCAGGAAGAACCCCCCGTGCTATCCCTTATACCTGGGTTCCCAAAGCAGGCAAACTAATCTTACAGGAATTAGCCTGTCATTGCTACCAGTGAAAACTATGCTCATAACAAGTTATTAAAAAGTTAGAACTATTATGGGGTTAGACAACACTACGTTGGCAACAAGTTAAAAAGTTAGAATTATTATGGGGTTAGATAATCATACTATCAATGGTTGGATGTTGAGTGGATTCCTTGGAAACTTTATAAAATTTTGAGTGTGCTGGAAAGTGAGTACTGAGCAATTATGAAATCACTTGTAACTAGTATAGTTTTTAAATCACTTTGCCTTCAGCATCACTTGTATTGTGAAATATAACTTGCAATGCTTGCAGGAATCCCAGCCACCACCTTTCAGGTGCTTTATTCTTCTTTCTTCTCTGATACCAGCGATGACGTCTTCTTCAATGGCAACTATGTGGCGGCCATTAAAGACATCATGGCTGGCATCAGAGAAGAAAGAAGAGTAAAGTACCTGTAAAATTACTCATAAATGCAAATATTGTGCTAACAAGTAAAAGGGAAACACTATTCTGGTAGGGCAACCAACCAGGGCAGGAGAGTGGTTAGAGTGTGTGGAGCCCAGTCCCGCTGGCTTCATTTTTAAAATTCTAAATACAATGTTTAACCATTTTAGGTAAAATATAGGCATTCTTCAGTACATGCCACGGTCAAACAGTTAAATAGGGTAAAACTACCTACACATATTTATTGTTGTAGTGCATCTAT
>JAAMXU010001509.1:0-30692 GCA_019693545.1 Chaetoceros muelleri
ATGCAATACTGTTAAGTACGTACGGGTATGACTACATCAACAGTAAAAGTTTGAAATCAATGTGGGGGAAATTTGAAAAAAAAAATGGAGCTGTAACCGACAGACGACTGGCGACCCCCTTGACGAGGGGAGATATTCGTTCCCATAGTTTATTTCCAGACATTCCACACTCCACTCGATCATCAGCTGCCTTCATAAACAACGAACGAAAGCATCCATTTCATTATTAATCTTTATAATCTATTGACTGGCGATAAAACAAAAACAAAAAAAAACAAAAAGATATTCATAAACCATGAGTTCTTATTTAGACGACGATGATATCGGAGACGAGGAAGAAGAAGATGAAATAGAAAACCACCAACAAGGAGGACAAATGGAAGAAGAAGATGACTTTGAACAAAGAGTCCCTCACAAGGTTGCAGAATTGGCTCGTGCTTCGACACCCGCGTCAATCCGAGGTATACGCGCATGCAAGCGTTGCGGTCTTCTTAAAACTCTGGATCAATTCCTTAATGAGGGTTGTGAAAATTGTCCCTTTTTAGAAATGGTAAGTTGATATTCCGGCTTGATCCTTCTTGGAAACCCTTCTGCTGCTCTACGTGTACAAGCTTTGGTTGGGATGTATGATTGCATCATCTACTGTCCTCTCACTGTATCTTTCGATTCTTTGCTCTTTCAAGGGAGATGATCCGGAAAGATGCAATTCTTGCACATCTGCTTTCTTTGAAGGACAGGTTGCCGTCATGGACCCAAGGGAGAGTTGGGCTGCAAAGTGGCTTCGAGTGGATGCATTCTTACCAGGAGTTTACGCTATTTCTGTGACTGGGACGTTTGATAAGGACATGGAAGACGATTTAGAGAGTCGAGGAATTCGTTTCCGCTGCAGAAATACTGATTCGTGATTTGTAAGAATGAATTTAGTTCAACTGTAATAAGGTAAAAGTTCTATTCTAGTTAAAAAGTCTTTCCTCCTCATACCGTATGTGCATTACTCATCCTCTAATACAAGACTGGGTCTCAAAGCTGTGTACAATGCCAAACCAACTGCTGGAAGCAACAAAGTAGACGCAGCAACTGCATACGCTTTGGAAGGTTCCTCCTTGAAAACCCCCCTTCGTTCCAAATCCTCTGGAATGAGACTTACACCCGTCAAACATAGAATCGTCAAATCCACAGTGGACACAAAACCCAGTGCTGACCCACCAATCAGTTGACGAAACTCATCCAGTGTTCCACTTGCATCCATATACAAACTTTCTCCTGCTCCTGTGATCCAATAAATATTCGCCAACGCCAAGACGAGTAGCCAATTAAACAACTTGTTTTCCAATACATTCCGAGTAAACCACCCCAAATCTTTCCCCGATACACTTGTCACTGGCTTTCTCGTCATCATGAACAATCCCAAACTTCCATATCCTGCAGCTGCACTGCCAAATAAAAACGGTGTAGGGTTGAACCTTTGTCCCTTGGAACCAGGCATGATGAGACAGGCGAGGGGAAGTCCAATCAGGCCAAGGGTGTTGAATACAACTTCAAAGAGAGAAGAACCAATGTTGGGATGAAGTGGGTTGGCTATGAATTTTTCAATGATTTCTTGAGATGCTCCAGGAGTTTCTGTTGTAGTCATGTACGTTGCGACTGAGAAAAATATCAGGTAGGCGATGGCATAGGTTGGGTTCAAGGTGATGTTGGAAAATAATCCCTGCTCTTGTTGAGTTTGTGTACTAGATTCATCATTATTGGTAATACGGGATTTTAAAAGTAGAGTGGTGGAAATGTGGGATGGACTTGAAGTTTGCTGTGAAGAAGGAACAAAAAATGCAGCAGCAGAATTGCTTCTGTGAAAAACACTGGTGCTCCTGCTGCTTCTGGGAAGAAGCATTCTTGCTCCACCAGTCCTGCGATATCCAACAGTACAACTAAATGCTGCCGATAATGGCATGGATGCAAGTAATGCAGCTACATTCATTAGTATGGTAAATCTCATTGTATTTTGATTAGGTGATAGAAAGAACCAAAAAAATGATGAGGAATTATGTTGATGTTGCTGTAGTGATATGTTTATGTAATAATCAATAATCAGAGCAGAGCGTAAAACACTCTCTGTACGTATGTTGTCGATCATTGATCATCTCAATGCTCGATGAGTCAGGCCCTGTCAGGCCTCATCAGTTTTGCTTTTTAGTACTCCAAGTTACCCCCCCCCCTCCGGTGATCAGGGGGGATGGAGGTGTTCCTGTTTCATGGAATGTGCTACATCTTCGTGCGATCTTTTTTTTTCTTTCTCAACTCCAAGACACAAAAAATACACGTTTAGATGCCAATACATCTTGATTGATGCTCCTGCCTGAAATAATTTATATATATTGTTTGCGAAACGTGATTAGCCAGCATTATTAACTAACTCATCAAAACATGAAAATCAGTATCTTATCATTTCTGCCCCTGTCCTTGAATGCCTTCTCACAAGCATTTGTGTTGACACCCAGTGTTCCTGAACAATCACTCGGGGTTCCCAAAAGTTCAACGCCAGCTACTACTAGTAGCATCAGTACTACTACAGCTAGTAAACTATCTGCTCATTCTGATAATAGCAACAACAGCAACAGCCACAGTTACACACAAAGCAATGTTGACGTTCAACGCAGACAGTTTCTACAACAGTCCATTCCCTTGGCAATCATCGCCTTCTCCTCTACGAAAGCCAACGCAGCATCCGTAACCCCCACAACGTCTGCCAGTGGCAATCTACCCGATCTCCCACCTGAGGCCTCCCGCAGTTACCTCCAATACAGGATACCCCTACAAATATCCGCCGACTTTTACATTTTCGATTTTCAAAACAAACTCTCCGACATTGATTCTTGGGGAGATATCAATCAGCTTTTCCAGACCAATAATAATAGGGGACAGGGACAGCCCAATAAGATCGAGAGAGACTTTACGAATCCCATGAGAATATTGGGTCTGTCCATGCCACCCGATGAAGCTGATGCCATGAGAGATGCACAGTTCAAGTTTGAAAAGTCCATGCAGAAGATTAGTCGATCGGTTCAGGGTGTTCGAAGAGATTTGCCTGTGGAGATTGATACGAGTCTCATCACCTCCGCCGAGCAGGGTTGGGAAGAAGGAAGGGTGGCGATTAATGAATTCTTTGCAATTTTAAATGGAGTGACGGGGTTGGATGAGTTGAAACCGATTCCTGAAAGGGGACCTGATCAAGTTGAGAAGTATGGTCGTAGTCCCAGAAAGTACAACGACTTGGTGAAGAAGACCAAACTTTGTCAGAATAGGGGTGGGCCTGCACTTTCTCAGGCGTGGGGTTATTTGCAAACGACTCAATTGCTTCAAGATAGTTGTGGGATTCCAGATTTGGATGAGTACTTTTATCAGTAGGAGGTAGTGAGCGGTAGTAGTGCGGTAGTAGATACAGCATGGCTACCCGTGCGTGTTAACATTCCTAGTTGACAATGAAATATGAATCGATTCATCTTTTTTCTTATATTAGGCCCATGTCATGACTCTTTGTCCGTGCAGCAGCATTGGAACCATCGATTGGGATGGAATTCAACTTTTGCAGCAATAATCGGAATTCTGCAAACATTTCCATCATGGATCTGGCAACTTGATGCATCACCCCCGTTCCTTCTTCCACCCCAGGAAAGTATGGATGAGGAGTCCCAAACCCAAACCTTGGACGTTGACACTTGATAAGCTTCAGTACTCTATTCCCCTCTTTGATCCTATTCATGATATATTCATCACTCGTCATGAGAACATCCACCATACCTATCTCCAACGCGTCGCTTGCAATCCAAACATCCCCCGTGGCAACCTGATCCATAATAAGCGCCATATTCGGCCTTGCAACCGCAACATGACGCTTAAAAGCTCGATGGGTCTTATCCACCATATCCTGTACCTTGGCAAGTCCCTCCTTGGTGATTTCCCCCACAAGACCTATCGGTGCCTTATCCTTCCCACCGCGAAATACCAAGGGTTGAACACCCCAATTTTGCAAGGATTTGTGAATGTTGATGGTCTGTCCAATGACACCTATGCTTCCCACCACGGCAAAGGGTGCCGCAATGAGACATCCAGGACTTGCCATGCATGCCATCATGTAACCCCCACTGGCAGCGACTTTATCGACGCATATTGTGACTTGTATCCCCGGTTGATTTCGGAGACGAGCGATTTGTTGTGCGGCGAGACCGTAGTCGGTAGCTGATCCACCAGGTGATTCTAATAATATGATAATTTCCAACCGAGGAGGAGATGTAGGGGTTGTATCATTCTGGGCATTGGTCTCATTGCTGATTGCCACTGTGTTATTTGCATGATTTGTACGATTCAGCAGCACATTCTGTTCTTTGCATAGCATGGTATGTTGCTCCAGTAGAAACGTGATTTGGTCACGAATCACATCCATGGAACTCACTCCTGCATCCAAACCCTTCATTTCCACAATGATACTAGTGGCATTGTGCTGCGATACAGTTCCCCCTGTACTGCCATCAGCACGTCGAGTTGAAAAAGGCACATGTGACAACATCGCACTTGGAGTACGACGTGGTGGCTGTGCCTCCATCCCCATAACTTTTCGAAAGGCATTCTCATCTTTTGCATATCGTTCATTTATCTTTTCAAAAGTATAATGCTGTACAACGGAAGGAATATAGGCTGCATTGGGAGCCTTCATGAAATCTGCCAAGAGTCCAAACAATCCCATTCTTCCACCCGCCGGTACTTCCATTGCTTTCTCCCCCTCGCTCCCTGTACCATAAAGTCCACCTGCCTGATTTTGCATTTTTCGCATTAGATCCAAAAACAATATAATTTTTAAAATAGCCGTGGGTGAAATACGAACTCGAACACTTCGACTTCCATCTTTATTCGACACAGTCATTGTTGCAACGATTAATTGCCAAATTTCTCTACGAAAGGCAAACAAAGCACATAAGATTGTGATATTAGTTCGATTTTTGCGAATAAATGCAAGAGTCGTGGATGGAATCTTATTGGATTTCATCAGTGCCTTATTAAGCAGTGATTTAGGTTCTTCGTCCTCTTCCTCATCTTCTTCTGACTCCTCTTCGCTTTCGGAATCTGTATCATGATCAGAATCGTCTTCATCCTCGTCGTGGTCGCTTTCATAGGGGACGTAGTCTGGATTTTCTTCAAGAGGCAATCCAGATGATGTTTGTGTCTTGGTGGAAACCTTGGGAGAATTATTTGGTCTAGTAGCAGAAGGATACCCAACTGCAACTTTAGTTGAAAAGAGTCCCACAATGACTAGTGTTGATGTGAACAATGCAACCTTGGAGAGTCTCATCATGGGTCCTCAGTGGATCAGCCGGTTTATTAGTTCTTGGTCGATTAGTTTTTGGTTGGTTTATTCGTTAGTTTGTGAGATAAATTGACTGTTGGCTCTAGCTTGTTGGTCTCTCGTCACCTCACCTATTTCCGTGCAATGAACAGAGAGAATAGAGATGATTGGCTGACGGGTGATGAGATAGATGGGTGATAGTTGGGTGATTGATGCCCATGAAATCGAAATAATTAGTATTTTTTATGCAATCTTCCTTTTTCTCTTTTTTTCTTCGTACCTGGTACTGTACGTACACATTAATATGTTAGGAGTACTTGCTACGTGTAGCTAGAGTGTGGATGACCGTACGACCAATAGAATAACCTACAAGACACGGATACGCATTACCACAAACATGCTGTACGTAGTGTCGTATGGTATGATTTACCGGTAGATTGACGTACATACGTTTCTATACACGTGTTCACACATTAATTTTATTGATTACAGTACAGAATGCACACAATTCAATGAACTTGTAGGCCATATTTTTTCAAATTCGGCGATAGCTACCACTACAGTACTTGCGAAAGAAATCATGCAATTGGACGGTTTTGAGCGACGAAAATGTTTCCTAAAACATCTACTGTGCCATCTCAACTTGTATCAAATAGACTCCTTTCCTTTTCCTCAAGCTCGTCTTACACAAGCTAGAAGTTACAACTTATGAACTAATTTCAAGAAAGATGAAGCCATCTCTAATTGTTGCCGCAACAATAATATTTCATGGGGCACTGGATACGCTTGCCTTTTCAGACTTGTTTTGTTCAAACGATTCATCCTTTCAATTTACATACGAGGGGGGAACGAGAGATTGTCAGTGGATCGTCCCTCAAAGCGATGAAGTGACCAAGACTCTATGCAGAGACATGATAATCCGAACCAACTGCCTACACTCCTGTGGTCTATGCTGTGAGGATAACATCTTTTATCGAATACAGACATTGGACGGTCAGTACAAAACCTGTTCATGGATTGCTCAAGACGATGCTACCAAATTGCAATACTGCAATCTGAAACAAAATGGTATCTTTCTAAGGGAAGTTTGTGCGGCAACCTGTAACAATTGCGAGCCATTCATTCCCCTGACAGAAGAACCATCGGGTGCTCCCACTGCTCCACCCACAATTCCATCAATTCCATCATTACCACCTACGGCCGCTCCATCACGGGCAAAGACGGAACGACCTTCGGTGCATTTGTTGGAACCATGTACAGACAATCCACACTTTGTCTTTGTGTTACAGAATGGAGTACAGCAGAATTGTGCTTGGATCCAGAGTAATTCAAAAAAAGTTCAAGACAGGCAGGAAAAATATTGTCCTGACCAAGATATATTTGATAATTGTCAAGGAGCATGTGAAGCTTGTGTGGAAAATAACAACAACAACAACAACAACAACAACAACCATACTCATACTGCAACTACAACTGCAGAACCTTCCAAAAACGCAATGGTTACTTTTGCACCGACGCTTCGTCCATCGTCTCAACCAAATGTTCCTTCTCTTTCTCCTACCCAACCAAGAACCACATCTCCTACGATAACACATGCGACTCCTTCCAACCATCCATCACAGACACACAACAACAACAACAACAATGATAACAACAATGGATCCAACCAAGAGGAAGAATCCTTTCCTTCGGAAACCAACGTCGATCAAGAATCAAGAGGTTCCGATTCAGGCAAAGAGACGAAAAAGAAGAACAACAGCAACAACAACAAGTCAGGATCCACAGCCGCATGGGTACTATCCTTCATGGGTGTTTTTTTCATCATTGGTGCTGTAGTGCGAATTGTTGGAAAGAAAAAGGAAAATAATGTGACAAAGACACAAGTGACGAAGAAAAAACGTGGTGCTGAGTCTGAGCAAGGTTCTTCTTGGATTGTGACGTTCTTATCGGGATCTTTGTGTTCCGATATAAGTTATGATGACGATGATGAATGAATGAACGAATGAATGAATGATAACAATGTCGATGACACAATGATCACGGGGAGGAAAGGGGGACAATGCATACAAGCCAGTCGAATAAGAATTGCATAAATTAATAGTCTTATATATGAAGAGCTATGCATTTGTGCATTTGTTTTGCTTTGTAAATGTAAAGACGGATGAAGGAAGGGAGGTTGGGAAAGAAAGGAATTGTAAAATCGTCTTTATTTTTTATTCTCGAAATACAATACACTACCAGTAATTGAACTACAGTACACTAACTACGACACTACCAGTAGACAATTGTTGACAGTCAACAGCAATCACACACTAGTTTTTCCATTTTACTTCTTCACAACCTTTCTCTACCACTCTGCCCTCTGTCCTCTTCTGTTCAAATTCATTCCTCCCTTTTTCTCTTTACTTTATCTAACGCATGATTAAATTATTTCAACACACCCAACAATTACTGTTCTAGGAAAAGACACGTCTAGTCTTTCATCACTCAGAAACAATGGCAGACAACGATGCAACCGTCTACGCCGAAGCACTCATCGCGACCGTCGCCCGTGCCTTCTACGAAGATACGGCCATCTGCCTCATCGATGTCCTCATTCGTGACAAGTACCTTCGAGATGATCAAGATATGGGAACGCGTCTCTCCCTCCCTCCCAAGCAGTTGAGGAAAACGCTTCAATTTCTTCAGGATGAACACATTGTCAAATCAGAGGCTGTCGATGATTTGGCAGAGGGAGGGAGTCAAGCGACCAAGTTTTGGTACATTGATTATAACCGTAAGTATTCAGTCTTGTGATTGAAATACTTTATTTCATTATTAGTACAGACTCGTTACTGAAAAAGTACAATCTCTCGTTCTACTACTGCTACTACGACTACTGCTCCTGCTGATACCATTATTAGATGCCGTCAACGTGATCCGTCTCAGAATATTTCTTTTACAGAAAAAACTAGAAGAAGCGGAAATGAGAGCCCGCAGTTCCAGCATGTATCTATGCCCAGGGTACAAAACCAAGGCATGCAACGGATGCTATAGCGAAACGGAAGCACAGCAACTGACCGATCCTGAAACCGGTCTCTTTTTATGCCAGGAGTGTTTCAATGCCCATGTGGCCAATCCCGATCCACCCCCCAAGGAAACTTATACGCTCCAACTCATGGATAATACGAAAGCTCTCCGACAGGCCATGGACCAGATAAGGCGAGTCAAGGTACAGTTTAGTTCCAAAATGGTGGGCAATCAGCAGTTGAGAGTGGGAATTTATGATTTGATCCAAAAAGTGAGGATAAAAGGTGCCGGTCCGCTGACGTCCAATCTACCCTCAGAAAATCGAATGATGAACATTGGTTCGAAGCGATTAGAGGGGACTGGAAGGACGGCAGGCGTAAAGTTGAAAAAACTCAAGGAGAAGATTGGAGAAACGGGGAATATAAAGAAATTTTTGGGTGGGACGACGGGAAGTGATGATCTGACGTTTTTGAAGAATGCTTTGGGGCAACAAATTGCATTTGAGGTGGAAAAGGGTGGTGGTGCGAGAGCGAATTTGTTGGCCAAGGGTGGGAGAAGTAGAGAGAAGTTGTTGGATGCTGCGGCAGTTCGTGTGGGTGTGGAACTTGATATTGTGACGTCTTTGGCTATGAAACACAAGAGGAAGCGCAAGGAGGAGGAGGAGGAAAATGAAGATGAGGCATTGTCCAAGCAGAAAAGGGCACAACATGAAACTTTGGCGTTTTTGAAAAATAACATTGGAAGAAATGATGATTTAGAATTAGAACGACAAAGGCGTCATTTAATGGAAGAGATGGATGAGAATGATGATTCTGATGAGGAAGATTCCCATGTCATTGCGGAATCGGAAGACGAGTGGGAAGAAATGACGGAAGATGTGAGAAGGGCAACGTTTCAAGCTTACTATAAAAAAGAAAAGGCTAGACTGAAGTCTCTGATTCTTGGTATTAATGAAGGTGACGAGGACCACCATACTATGGCAGTAGTTTCAGATGACAATCATGAAGAACAGGATGATATTATTGGCGTGAATTGGGAAGATGGTTGACTGACAATGAGATAGTTTTTCAAACGGAGAGAATTAACCTGTGCTCTTTCCATAACTCATATACTTTGATTCGAAAAAATTTGAACACATGAAGTAATTCTACTAATCTAAACGAAGTCTAATGTTTGAGACTTATACACCATGGTTGAATAGTTTGGGTGCATAATTTTGTGGATCCCTATAGGTTCCACTCATTTGATCAAACCACATGAACAAGTGCCCATAATTGTACTTGAAAACCTTGTGATGAACGTGATGGTCTCCCGGCGTGCCCAAACCAAACTTACGAAAAATTCCGTCCCAGGGAAACATATATTCGGAATGAATCAACACTAACCAATTGGCGTACATGCTTCCAAATGCCATGTAAGTCCACACATTGCAATCTCGAACAATGTTGGCCGTTGCGTAGAGTGGGACCAGTATCATGAGTACCGTATCCGCTATACTCCCATTAAAGGCATCAAAGAGACGAGGATTGGTAAATTTATGATGGGGCTTGTGTGACTTTTTGTAAAATTCTGGACTTATGCTATGTTCCAATCGATGCATGGCATATTGAAGTCCATCCTGTGTCGCAAGACATAAAAAGACACGAGTCCATTGCACAGATCCATCAAAGGAATAATAAGATGCCGGCATGAGATTCAACATCCAAGTCAAAGTCAGATAAAGAGAAAGTAACACAAATCCTTCGGGTTGTGAAAGATGTGTTTGGAGTCCTTCACTAAAATGATAATTGCGTGCTCCTGATGCTTGAATGGATGTGGGCATCTTTCCACCCGTTAGATAACCGTTACGATAAAGATAGAACAGTGGAATGAGAAATACGTGTCCAATAAACACGGCGAGAATTCCCAGAGTAAGACCTAATGGCTTTGGACGGTCGATATTTGGATCATAGATGTACCAATGCGATGGGAATAGTTTGCTGTAATGTGTAGGCAAGTCCTGTATTGTTAATAAGAAGGGTAAGGTTGACATGAGAGGCCAAACCAGAGCCGTCGTCCATGGCAGTATAGAATCCAGAAAGCCTGAATGCTTGCCACGGCTTTGTTCCCGAACAGTGTATGAAGTCATGACTGCTTCTTCTTTCGGTGAAGTTCTGAGTAGATTGATGGACCGTGCCGAAAAATTCGATTAATTATGGAGATCTATGGATGGTGTGACGGGGAAAAGTTGAAATTTTCAGTTTACGAAGGTGGACTGTGGGCTTGTACTTGTACTGTTTTCTGTTTGCGCTTCATCCGTTGCGTGTTGCGCCAACAACATGCTGTAGCATACGAGCTACTGTAGTACGTGTAGCATAATAGCACAGTACCCATGTTGGTACTACTGTACCAAGGGCACAATTCTACAGAAGAACATTGACTCATTCTCCCCATGGAGAAATTCGGATAACAACGCCACACTGTAAAATTTGAAATTTGTGTTCACTACTCACTACAGTACTCTGATTTAGCTTCAAATACTAAATTTATATAAACGTCCAATGACATCTCGATGTCCAAGCCATTACATTAAAAAATATTCCATGCCATACAAAAAAAAATAAACTAATCAGGATGTCCCATATACCACATACCCTTGTCCTCCCTTACAGACTGTCAAGGTAGCTCTTGGCAGGCTGATTTCCTCTGTTTGGACTTTGTGCTCTCCTCCTTTCCAAATCATTCTTCATGTTTTCCTTTAATTGATTTCTGAATTCTTCAGTCGGCAAACTTGCATCAGGAGCATATTTGCTCCACCTATTCGCCTTTAATACACCACTACTATCGGTATCTTCCTCTGGAGTTCCCTCGTCATGATTTATGGAATTGAAACTTTCCGACGTCGTTGATACATCACTAGGCGGCTGTGATGATGATTGGGCCCAGTTCAGTGGAGGACCAGGATCATCACCAGGATAAAGGCGCCTTGGTGTGAAACAAATTGTATGTTTTGTTTTGATGCTTGGTGTGGCGAATGCCAATGATCGTTTTGAATATGTTTGTGAGCTAAATCCTATTGAACTGGGAATGATGGAGCACACTGCCAAGATACAACATAGAAAGAGACGTGCTGTGTTAATATTTGTTACTCCTTTGTCTCTCATCTTTCTCTGAAAATTTATGAATTGTGTGTTGTGGTTTCAGTTGTTCGTTCCAAACGCTACACAGTACACCTATGCTACGAACGTACGTAGTAACCATGTCGGCGCAAAAAATAATTTTGACAAAAACATGGCCATTTATTTTGGGCAGTCATTCGCACATTCGCATCGTCGCATCACCACTCATTTTGTTGCCACATTCAACTTTGGAGATTGCAGGAGGGAGGAAGAAAAGGAATGTTTGGTCAAGTTAATTGCAATACCCCTATTAATTAATTAAGAAAAAAACACACACACACTCACACACACACATTCAGATTTCAATCGTCATGCACTTTATGGATCTCTGTCCACCAAACTTGACTGCATCTCAATATGAACACGAGGGGAAGCGTCTATTAAATCTCTTGAAAACCCTGGAACGGCATCAAAAGGACGACGACCAACATTGTCATGGCACTGCTATTGAAAGTGAACACAGCAATACTCTTGAAATACTCTACCAAATGGCTGCAGTCTACCAACAAAGGGGTCTCTTCACTGATGAAGAATCAAAAGCGAAATATATCTCTAATGCACCTGTAACTTTAGCAAAAAAGAGAAAGAGAGGAGGAGGAGGAGGTGCAGGTGCAGGTGCCAGTGGCACCTTGGGTAAAATATCCAGCGTCCTGGCATCGGATGGACAGAATACGTCCGAAGAAGCTTATGCACTGTCCAATCTCTGTAGAATACTTATTCCAAACAGCGAAAAGGAAGTCAATTATTCATCATCCATTGTGGAAGCAAGCGCTAATGCCGTCAGTGCTTTATGTCAGTACTGTATTCAGAATTCGGCCGTGAAGTGTGCTGTTGAGAAAGAGATGATTGGGTCGATTGCTTCTCAACTCTTGACGGGTCTAGGAAAGGTATTGAGGTACCTTCTTGAAGGTACGGATGTGGACGAGGCTATCATAGCATGTTGCAACTGTGCAAAAAATGTAATGATTGTATCAAATCTCAAATTAAGTCGAAGCACGAATGCCATTTTATCGATTCAGAGTGTTGCAACGGATATACTGTTTCGAAATTCCGGTGAAGGTTCGGTGTACATTTCAGGAACATGTAGGGCAGCATCAAATTTGCTGGCGTCTATACCCTTGGTTGGAAATTCTGATAATGTGCCTCCCCTTCAAATATGGTCGGATAACGTTTTGATCACTGCTCGTAAGTTGGAACATACACTTACATCCTTTCTTCCATTGGTGAAAAAACTTGAGAAAGGAAAAAGTCAAAGCAGCGTAGATGGTAGTCAATGGATCGAGAATGTCAAGAGCACCATTATTTCACAAGCTGATAGATTAATGGTTTTTCTCTTGAGGATCAAAGGATATGTGTCTCTGTTGATAGCATTTCTGGAAATGGACGGGTATCACATGAGTAACACAGGCAGTGGCGCTTTAATTCCAATAAGTTCACTGCTGCAAGTCTCGGAACAAATGCTCTTATTTCCATCTGTTGCTGAGACTAGATTTCTTGCGACGAATTCGAAATTACGTGACATATCCGTGGAAGGGGGTCTGCTGAGTCCCAGTGCTGCGGTTATGGTTGGAAATGCTGTAAAGTATTTAGGATTTTCTCTTGTGCAAAACATTTGTTCGAAATTGACAACTTCGGCGTTGCCGTATGGTGGCCACTTGCTCGCAATTGTATTGAAACATTTACAGTCCAGTTCTTCCTTGACATTGAAGAGACTCCTTGATCCGTCGTCAAGTGCCGATCGGAATAGTATGAAAAAGTTGCTACATGCATCTATACTTTTGAGAATGAAATCGGTTCAAATTTATACTCTCATTGTGCAAAAAGTTGGATCAAATGCTGCCTTTGCACAAAATGATACACTGCCCAAAGCCATTGCCTTTATTGCTGGAAATATACTAGAACAAATGTCATCGGACAATGAAAGGAATGAAAACATGGAATATCAACATTGGGGAACGGAGGACGAAAAGGCAGAATTGGTAGCAACATGCTGCGATGCATTACGCATATCATTATTGGTATTTGGTGGCTTTCTATCTCTTCCAAGTCGAACATTGATCGATTCCATCACCTTTACCTGTCTATCCAAACTGACAAAAAGTCAAGACAAATTTTGCAACTTTTCTCTTGTAAAAGCTGCAATCTTGAACCTTGGTACTTGCGCCATTGCAACACCGTGGCCCGATGGTGCATCGAGCGGCCTCGTGAGTGAACTGCAAAAGATTGCCTTTTCACTCAAATTTGATTGCAATGTGAATGTATCGACTGCGGCATACAATGCAATTAGCATCTGTAATATGGCGGTGACACCTCGTGCACCGCCACTGGTGATTGTTTCCAGGACAAACGTGGACGATGCAACCAAGGTCGTTTCTCAGAGTCGATTCTTTTCAAAAGAAGCTCTGGAGAGTGGGATGGATGTGGTCAACGAGGATATAATTAAAGCAAAATTGATTGAAAAAGATGTAGATGAAAGAAAGAGAAAAGATAGGAGATCTAAAAAGGAGTCAAATATCCTCAAAAATACATTGAAAGCAGAGACATTGGACACAGTTGTTGTGAAAGAAAGTAAATCATCCATAAAGGGCACATTTCAAAAAGATGAAGAAATTTTGGTCTTGGAGCAAATGGAGGAAGAAAGTGTTCATGAAGCTACCCCTAAAAAGATAGTCAGTAAAAACGACTCTATTCATCAAACACTGCAGCATGACAAGAATAGTGATGATGCAAAAGAAAAGGTCAGTGAGGCTATGGACCCATCTACAAAGAAGGAACGAGAAACAAAGGAAAATGAGATCCAACGCCACGACAATGACGTTGAAAAGGCTGCTTCCTTCTCTTCAGACGACGAACACAATGATGATGGTAGTGACGACGATTTTCCTCCTATTATTGATTGTGATCCAGACGATGATGATGTATGACATGTTTTCTCTCTATAACAGGATTCTACATTCTACAAAACATGAATTAAGCTTGAAAAACATTATTCTCGGCGAATTCCATACAAGAGTGAATAAAAACCACAATGCACATGTTTGCTATAAACATTAATCAATCGTCATGGACTTTACAACAACTCTAATCTATATTTCTTTCTCTACTAGCATTCAGTAGTGATGACCTCCTCTAAGGCTATCGACCCGACCCCATTAATTAAGGACTTTTTGGAAAAACATAGGCTTTACCTTTGATTCTCTTATGCCTACCCCCGGCTAATAAGTACAACACCTTCCAATTCCATGGACTCAAAAAGAAATAATTCACCTTGGCAATATCCCAAGGCGTCCTTCCTTGAGCATCTTCAATATACACAGCTTCTGGCGATGCTTCCACCATAACTTTAATCACGTCATAAGGTGCATGAAACAAACATGCCTGATGCAGTGGACTAACCCCAAAAGTATTCTGCACTGCAACCGTGGAGGCATTGGCATCCACCAATTGTCGAATTACCTCCACAGACGCGGTGTTATATCCAGTTGCAAAGTGCAAAGGCAAATCTCCATGGGGCTGAGATCTCATTAGAATTGCATCAGGGTTGGCCTCGATCAGCAGCTTGACTATATCGGCGGGTGGGTCATACTGGCAAGCAAGGTGAAGAGCACTCATGTCCCGCTTGTATATTTTGTGGGATCGTTTCTTTTCTGGCGTACTGCTGTCCTTGACGAGATTTAGGCGGACCTTATCCCAGTTTCTTAATTCTATCGATGATTGGACGGCCGAGTCAAATCGTTGTCGTGGCATCCTTATATAAATTATTAGGTTATTCAACGGGCAGACATAGGGATATTGATTCAATATTAATTAAAACTAGAAAGGTTAAAAATATAAACTTGAGAGTCTCTGTGTCTTTCTCTCTCTATCTGTGATTTTGATTTTGTGTTCTAAACTTGCTCTAAATTTCCTTCACTGATCTACAGTACCTACACCCCCCCCCTGCACATCTCCTGGCTGTTGAGCGATGCAACCGTGGAGTTGGCACTGCAACCGATGAAGTCGAGGCTTCTCGTTGTGTCTTTGCGTTTTCAGCGTACACGGGGGGGGGGGTTGTTCACAACTTACAGTACTACAGTACAAGAGAGTACAACTTCTCTCCCGGCGTGGCATGGTCTACGTGCTGTATCTAGTACGGTACTGTAGCATCCTTCTATGTTGTACTGTACAATCTACACAGCTCTGCAGCACTACGTACAGTATATTGTATGATGTAGAGTAGAGTCTCTCTCTCTGTAACCCGTCTACGTAATCTAAACTGTAGGTAGTAGGTATAGTTTGCACCTACTGTACATCTGCGAACGTACTGTACCTGGCCTACATACTACAATACAGTATACGTAGCAGGCCCGTAGTTTTACTTCACACGTCAGAAGCGTGTGATCGTGAACCATCCCTCTATCTCTGTGCTCTCTCTCCTACGTACTGTACGCATGTTCTGAACCGGTCTCCACACATTTTTTGTTCAACTCAAACCTCCTTTGAGTGTGTCATGTGTGTGTCATGCTGTAATAACATGTCGAATGAGAATAATTCGTGATTGAACTCATCGAATTACATATTATCATATACACAAAACCGAAAAGAACACCTGAAATAACAAATATCCATGCCTTTAACAGGTCAATAGACAAAAATATACCCAACGAATAATAGTGTCAAGGAATGAACAGTAGTGATTCTCTCATTTTAAAAGATTCTTCTGTAGTCCGTCCTCTCAATGCCCCCTCAGCAAAAGTTGAACCTTGAACACCTGGATGGTAGTTTTCCAACTTCTCGTAGACACAATGCATCATCGTCATCGTCGTCGTCGCATCTTGTTTCGAGAGACATTGGATCTTGTTCCGTACAACAAATTGGCCTCGAAAATTTCATACGTACCATTGTAAAAGAGATCAATCTCAATCTCACTGACAAGGTCGAATTCAACCTCAATAATCGTGGCGTTCTATACTCATGGAATGATGTATTTCGTGTCGAAGCTACATATTCCAAGTGCCTGGGTATCTCCCAAAGATTGTACCAATGTCATGCCTATACTCATGAACCTTCTCAAGGTCTTACTTATTTTGTTCTAGAGGAATACAATCGTCGTACCACGTCCTTTCTGCCTGAATTCAAATTTCATGTGTTGATATTTTGCTGGTATGACAAAGGAACTAGATCTGTCACAAAAGTATCCGTGCAGTATGATCAGCACAGCTTTTTTCTTCATTGTTTTGGCATGGACAAGGTTTGGCATTGGCTCATTGCAAACGTGTTGACACCACCGGCCAAAGTCTGGGCGCGAGTCTATTGTGCTACGGGATTCGTGAACCCTATAACGTTTGTCGTTCAAGTTATGCTATTCATTTGGGCGGTTGTCAAAGCGATCGAGTATGGTGGGCAATATTTTTATTAGAGAGTGAAATTTGCTGTGACATTACTCTTACATACATACATGTATTAACTGCTACTAATCTGAAAATGATGCGAATGAAAATTGGAACTTGACAACTTGAGCTTAAAATGATGGATGGTTAGTTAGTTGTAGCCATACATGCACCTATTCAATGGACACAAGGAGATCCTTTCACAATAACTTGAACCTTCCTTGGAAGTATCCATCACCATCCAAATCTCGCCGAAATATAGCTTTTTGTTCATCATAAAATGCCTGCAACGTCCTTATTCGTTCCTCCTGTTTTTGGATTTTGATAGCGGCATCTTTTACACTACCACCGTACACATTTTTCTCCTCCACAAAACGTTTGGAAAATCTTCCCAAGGTTTCATTCGTCGTATGTTCTCGTACTCTGCTATCATCATCGTCCTCCTCATAAAAACCACCAACCCCATGCCGCCGCAATCTCTCTTGAATGATTTCCTTTTGTCTCTGTTGAGCATCTTTCAATCGTTCCTTCATACCAGTCAAGGTATCGTGAAATATTGCCAAGAATTCATCACCCGAAGAAAAAATAACTTCCTTGGTATGTCCTCTACCAATAATACTGGATTCTGCGGCATGTTTCAGGGTCGCAATTTGATTCCTCAATGGTATTGGAATGTCCTCCCACAACTCTTTATTTTCTTGTATATTGTCCAATCTTTCCATGACATACTTCATAGATGCCTGAAGTAACGACGGTATTTGTAGCTCATCTGCCAAGACACAAATCGATGTACAATTATCTGAATCAATGGAAGATTTTATCACTGTTACAATATCATCCAGTATCTCTTTTGCTTGCAAAAAGTGTGCAATGTGACAACACTCGATAATATGGTCCGTGCCTACAAGTTCTTCCATAGATTTCGATCGTTCGTGCATTGGTTTGCACTTTTCGCCAATGACTTTTAAAAACTGCTCGACTGATTCCATATGAAACTGTTCGAGAGAAAAGCTATATTCAGTCTCTGTCAGAGATGCCCACCAACGATCCGAACGAACCAGTGTCAGAAATGTATCACAGTGCGATACGAGACAATCCAGCTGCACATGTTGGATGACCATGTCATTCTTGGTCAGGATGGATACATACGAGCCTCTGCATTTCTGAATAAGAATTTCTTTGGATTGTTCTTTTTTCTTTTCAATATCTTGGTCTTCTTGCATGAATTTATCAATGATTTCTTTCTGATATTGTTGTTGGGCGTTTACCGTTGCCTCGAGTTCGACCAAATCTTGTCTTCGGTACGGCGTGTCGTGCTGATGAGGTCCAGCACGGTCACCGGCATCGTGGAGCGGTTGCTCGCGACCCACGATGACATCATTTTGTTCCAGATGATGTTCAATGTCTTGAAGGAGAAGTATGGGTGGTTGGAAATCCATCCTGTATATAATCAATGTACTGTATGTAGGCAGGTATGAATGAATGAAATGAATTATAAGTGTTATTTCTGTTGTTGCATTTAATATTTTGCGCCGAATTGAGTTGTGAAGTTGTGACCTTCGCTCACGCACCACTGCTGTAGTGTGTTAGTACGGACAGGAAGTCGCCAATAATAGTACGTAGGTAGAGTGGGGAAATTACAGGCTGGGTTGCTCACTAAAAAATCTCGGGACTGTGAGTCACTTTTCAAAGTTGTACACGATACCCTGTACGTACATCGTGAAGTTTACGAAAGAAGGCTATTTGCAAGAGATAAAAATCAAAACATATGACATTCATGGTCCGACTCTTTTGAAACTGCCCCTCAAGATTTTTTTGCGATATCGTACCCTTGGCCTCATTCTTGACATCGATCCCCTTCTTGCAATTATATTGTCCCCCGTCCATACCAAACTCTCTCGTCGTCGTCAACAAACGTGTTGTTTGGCTGACACCTTCAAGTAAACTCTTGTAACTGTATCACTGTTATTTTTTAAATGACTGCCAATATGCAAGAGCAAAGACTGCAATCTATCAAAGCTGAGGTAAGTGCGACATCATGGCACGGTGGTGTCGTTACTGGTCCTCTTGGCGTTCGTTGAGGAGCATTTGAAAATTTGAATCTAAACAACGAAAAGCAGCACGAGATTCGGCCATGATTTGAAATATTCTTTTGTTGTCGGGATGATGACATTGTTTTCCTTTTTTTAATGTTGTCATGCTTTACTTCATTTTTGACAAACATTCATTTATTAACATCATCATTCCCTTCAGGTTGCTGACCTCAAGTCACAAATAGACGAGTTTCGGAAAAAGAAAAATGATAAAACAATGGGACAAATTGCTACCGAAAATGGTCCATTACGAAAAGTAAGAAAGCCTCCTTCCATCAAACTCCGTCGTACTCTCAAGGGTCATTTTGGAAAAATATACTCCATGCATTGGGCGGGAGATTCCGAATCTCTCCTCTCGGCTTCGCAGGATGGAAAGCTCATTGTATGGAACGCCAAATCAAACATGAAAACTCATGCTATTTCTCTTCGATCGTCCTGGGTTATGACTTGTGCTTTTGAGCAGAATAAGGGGCGACTTATTGCTTGTGGCGGCCTTGATAATATCTGTTCCATTTACAATCTTGCTTCCTCGGATGCTGGAAACAATTCAAGAGCAACGCAGGAACTTTCAGCTCATGATGGGTACCTTAGTTGCTGTCGTTTTACAGATGATAGTCATATACTGACATCTTCTGGTGATTCTTCTTGTATTCTATGGGATGTGGAAAAGGGAGAGATTTTGAAAACATTTTCAGATCATACAGCGGATGTTATGTCGTTATGCGTGAGTCCCACAAATCCAAATATTTTTGTCTCGGGGAGTGTAGATAGTACTGCGAGAGTTTGGGATATTCGGAGTGGCAAAAATGTGCAGACTCTCCTTGGCCATGAGGCAGACATCAATACGGTTCATTTTTTCCCGGATGGACATGCCTTTGGAACCGGATCAGATGATTCTACTTGTAGAATATTCGACATGAGATGCTATGGAGAAGTCAACAAATTTGAATTACCGGGAGTTCAGTGCGGCATCACTTCTGTGTCATTTAGCAAGTCCGGAAGACTTTTGTTTGGGGGGTACGACGACTTTAGTGTTCATGCTTGGGATACACTTAGTGCAGGTGAACACGCCTTTCAACTTCCCACACCGCACGAAAATAGAGTTTCCTGTTTAGGCATCAATCCCAAGGGAGATGCCCTTTGTACTGGATCATGGGACACTTATCTAAAGGTATGTTGCATAGTCTGCATTTCCATGTGTATTTGAAACGAAATGCAGGGTAAGTTTATCTGTGCTGACTCTTTCTTCTCTTCATTTCAGATTTGGGCTTGATTATGAAATCAAGTTTCAAATTTTATCAAAAAGATGCCATTCGAGTTAAAACGTTGAATGCATATTGAAAGAAACGTTCCACATTAATAGGGTCCTTGACCTTGCTTGTTCTTGCCCTGTCTTCTAACGATTGGAATATCCATCGGATGAATGGCGCTTTCAATACTTTGAATAGTAGTAGTAGTATTAGTAGAAGTAGATCAAATTAAAGAAAGATACATTGAGCTCAATTTCGGTGTATAACCATTATTTGACATTAGTTTGCACTCTTCTTCTTCTTCGAGCGCGTGTCTTTTATGTCTTGATTATTTATATAAAAAAGAATGATATTGGGCTTCTTCTTCATGTCCATGTTTATCTGATGTTGTTCTTTCTCTTTTTGTCTAGATGGTTTTGGTGTTTTTAGTGAAGGATGCAGGTCTTTCTTTGGAGTTGTTGTAAATTTGGTTAATTTCGTGATTCTCACTATTGACGTTACTCGAAACGTTACAATATCCATCGAATGCAATCACTTCTCAACACTTCCTGCGCTAAAAATACTGTACGGCAAAAAGAATTGCCCCAAAAATCTCTTCCAGAAAAATGTAACAAGGTAATCTCATTCTATCTCAATCAGCCTCTTTACAACCTTGTAAACCATTCCAAAGAGTTGCACGGACGCAACACTAAGAAATTCGGGTATTTTGGAAGAAATCGAGCATATTATTCACATTCGCATGAATGAACAAGTTAATGTGGAATCCAACAAACTATTTCTTTCTCTCCTGCTGCTGTTCCGTCTCATACTCATGGCGTGCTGCTGTTGTTGCAACATCAGTAATACTATCCCAAATAATACTGCTGCAGCGGTCGATAATTGTCCATGCTTTGAGAGATGACGCCAATCAAACTTTAATTCATGCCCTATCTTCAGATTCAGTTGTATTGATTACGGGGGCGGCCACACATCTTGGATCTCAGCTTGCAATTGCTCTCTACTACACCTATAACGTTTCTCAACTTATTCTCATTGATGAACTCGGCAGCAATGACATTTATCTACCCACCAACCATCTCATGAATCTTGACGGTGCTTTCGAAGAAAAACCTACAGATGCTGAGAGAAAACGTTCCGAAAAATCATTGGCGTCTTTTGAGATCAAACGGCAGAGAATATTTCATGTCATGCAAACCGTCAAGGAAAGGGGATTCTTTTACAAAGTTGATTTTAGACCTCAATTACCTGAATATTCTGAAACAAAGACTGAAACCTTGGCGACTTTTTCCAAGCGAGCTTATCCAGTACTGGATATGATATTCCAGAAATTTGATATCACGCACGTGGTACATTTAGATGATGAGATTATGAATCCAAATGTAACACGTATTATTTCTAGGAGAAAAGAGGATGATAGGATGGGCATGATGGAAGGATTATTGGATCAACTTCGAATCAACAGGGAACGGAAAGGAACGTTGCCTCATTTTGTTTATGGTTCATCTTCCGAAATATATGACGATTCTGTCGGTGAAAAGAGAGAGGATTGGGATGTTTCCTTCACACCACAGCACAGTGCCAGAGGAGTGTCTAAGCTTTTGAATGAAGTCCTAGCTATGTCTTACAATGACTTGTACAACATATTTAGTGTTGGATTAAGATTCTTTGAGGTATACGGCCCTTGGAGCTCTCCGGGGACTTCCATCTTCGAATATGCAGAGAGAGCCGTAAACCCAGATGTTCCAATACTTGCGACTGACGAAATTGATCTCTACAGTACACGAGATTACATCTATATTGATGATGCCATAGATGCAACAATGGCTGCTATGCAGTTCTGCTCTCCTATCGATGAAAATGTAGTCATTAATGTTGGAACTGGAAAAGGTCGAACAATACCTGATATTGCGTTTATGTTTGAATCATTTTCACCTCGAAGGAATAAGAAACATCAAATGGCAAATATCCTTGACAGTTATCAAGGAAACAGTAAGGCTTATTCTACTCGAATAGCATCCACTGAGCGAGCAAGTTATCTGCTTGGCTTGGAACCACAAGTTACTTTGTCAGAGGGCATTAAACGTACTCTTGCATGGCACAATGATCGTTCTCACCCCTTTCAAGATTCCGAGGATGATCGAGGAATTGGTGCTGCTGGAATACAATCTTGTCATCATACAGATCTGGAATGTCTCAACGGTTTAACGGTGTTTCCGTGTGCTTCAGAGTGTGCTCGATCCAATCTGTGCCTACATTCTGCCTTCGATAACATCGTCCGTGTGTCGAGGTCCATCACGAGGTCGTGCAAAATAGTAATGTACACCATCGATCTTGAGAAAAATGCAAATTCTATAACCTCGTCATTAACAAGTATGTCTGCTTCAAGAGAACAAATTGTTTCATCTGTCTCTGGATCTTTTTGTAATATCGCCTTTGTGGCAGAAGGTAGTGATCTCATGGTCGAACTCAAACAAAGAGTTGGAATTTCCAGTGAAACAAATGTAGAAGATATGTTGGTTGACATAATTCAGCAGGGTAGAGAAATTAAGGAGTCGGATATGCTTCGTTATGGATGGTGGACAATCTTACCTTTTTCTCCCATTAACATCGAATTCGATAGACTGCTTCCTAAGTTATCACCTGGATCATTTTTCTCATCAAAATATGCTATATTTATCAATCCCAATTCATCAATCAAGGACACAAATCATGTCATGAACCAATTTCACATGAAACAAGGCGACAATGAAGGTTCGACCACAGCCATGATGCTTGGAATAAAAAATACACAGGTTAAAAATCGACGCCCACGACATCATTCTACATCTCTGTACATTCAAGAAAAAATGTACAACAGCATCCGAATCGCCCTTCAAGAACACCTCGACCGAAGAGGAAACATCGACTCTTCATGGATGGTACACTCTCTAGAATCAGATGATGCAAAAGGTTTACGATGCGATATTCATGGTGAAGTGCTGAATTGGAACGTGACGGAAGTAGACGAATCAATTGATTTTATTCTGTCCCTTCATGATTTTTGGAACAGTGCTCTAACACGTTGGAAAGGGCAAGGACGTTGGTGGAAAGCTAACAAAGACAAGAGTGCAGTGGAGAAAGTAGCCATCTTATCGAGGAGGGAAAGAGCAGTTGTTCAATTAGTTCCCAATGATTTACTGGACGTCATTGTTATTTCACAGCAGTGACGCCTTTTTTCTAGCATGATTATGCATATCCTACAAATAGATGTCAATCGCGAATATAATGAGCTGAATAGCTATGTATTCTTGAACTTTTTTAGTTTATTTGTGAGGTAATATATTATTATTTTGTGACCTACTTTATCGGATTTTCTATAACCGTTAATTAATAACCGTAACGCCTTCATCGGTCGCTGGCTACTCATGTAGGCGGCAGGTGGTGGGGCAACCACAGAAAACGATATTGGATGCATGGATGCAAGAAGGTGGTGCAAGAAAACGATCGAGCCTAAAGCCTTAAAGCCCAGAGTACTCTACTGTAAAATTAAAAATCAAACTCTCGTATTATCCTTTGATTTATGAACGCTAATATCGCATTGCAGTATTTCTATCAATATGACGATTTCGATACAAAGTCTTTCCGACGCGTCTTCCGATGTATTCTCCAAAGCTGCGGCATCTTATTGGAGCAATAACAACCTCGTCGGCGGGATCCCTACTGACAACGATGCCGCATCCAATGTCTTGTCTTCCGATGACGTTGCAAAGACAATTACTGCATCTCTGAATGAACCACTGAAGCAGTACTGCGAAGATTTTATAAATTCAAAATGTCCTTCATCAGCGAATGAAAAGGTCGACAACTTTGAAATTGCCACTCGAGGCCATTTACTTTCTCTGGTACAAACTTTATTGAATGCCAATGAGTGCAACGACATTGCCGTAATTGAAGAATCGATTGAAGATATTCTTCGATTCTTTCGTGGGGTTATCGACATCGCAGTCTATGTGGCTAAGAATGCCTCTCTCGATGTGAACACATCGCAGCTAAGAAAGCTGCCTTTCGTACTAATCGAGGATGTCGTGGAGACAATTCCTATCTCATTGATACAGATAATTTGGAAGTACGGTCCGTCCGTTTGGCTGCAATCTATTCTATGTCAAAGTCATCTCAATATGTTCCATCAGGGATCCAAGTATTGTCTCATCCGAATGTGCAATAGGTTATTGAAAAATCTTTCTGTTAGTTCGCAAGATGAAGCAGCTCATTTTGCCGGAGAAATAAGTTTGATAATGGCAAGTGTTTTCCCACTGAGTGAAAGAAGTGCAGTAAACGTGTTGGGAGCTTTTCACACGGATGAAAAATATCAAGTGGAGCATGAGACACTGGAAGAGTGGACGGAAAATAGCATTGGCGAAGGCGGCAGTAGTGTAGCTGGGGCGACAAAAAATGGTGATTCTTCAGGAGGGAAAAAGATTGCTCTGACTTATGGCTTTTATTCCAAGTTCTGGTCTTTACAAAAGATTTTCACGGATCCCAGAGGACTTTTGCCCAAAAGCGGTGCCAATTGGAACCAGAATATGGAACGGTTCATTATGGATGTGCAAGACATTTTGGGAACATTCGATGGGTACAAATTCTCAAATGATTTAGTAAAGCATTTGAATGAAAACTTGGAAGCTATGATGAGAAAAGTTATCAGGCAGACATCTCAATTAAATACAGTAGATCCTGATGTCTCTGGAGATGTGGAAATGGAAGACATTACTCGTATTCCTTCGCCGACAAGTAACATGACCAAAGCCAAGCGACAATACAAATACCTAACTAGCAGTCATTTACTTCATTTGCAGCTACAAGATCCTGAACTTCGCATTCATTTCCTCTCCCAATTACTCATCATTTCATCTTTTCTGTCCAAAAGCCTTTCGGAAGCGTTGACATCTGTTGGAAATACTATTGCGGACAAAGTTGTCTTGGAAAATTTCCAGAATAATCTGCAAGGGGTGGAAAAAAATGCAGAAGAACTCATAAGACAAATTCCTCCAAATGGAGAATCGCATTTAAATGCGCTCAAATGGATATTGCATGATCGCGAGACGGCTTGGCGAGACTGGAAAAGTAAGAAGTGTTTACCTATTATCGAGAAGTTCGCTGAAAGCGTAGAAAATACTGAGGGTCAAACGAAGAAGCTTGATAGTGGAAAAGATGGCAGTATCAACGCAACAGCTTTGAAATACATCTACGATTTAAATTTGGTCAAAGACCTACCCAAAATATCTAGAGAAATGTCACAGGAACAAAGTATGATGGATGCTTTCTTTGAAGAATATGTGGATGCCCTTGATCCTGAGGCTGGGATCGAAAATGAATACCATCCTAAAAACAATATGCTATCATGCTGGCGTGCTCTACGGCTGATTACAAAGAATCACATTGGACATTTGGGCGAAAGGGATGGTAAATCCATGATGAATAAAAAGACTGGCGACTTCGAGGGTATCATTCGGCATATTTGGAAAAATGAGAAGGGGATAGAAATACCAGGCGAAATGCCAAGCTCTGAATCAATTTCCGATGACGAAAATTTAGATGATCAATTGCAGTCAAATGATGCTGTTGCGAGTGATGATCTTATGGATGAAAAGGAGCGTGAAGACGAAAATGCACTTGACCTGAATACTAATGACGTGAAAGATCCAGATATCGAGCAAAATGAGAGAGGTGCGATCACACCAGACGTCGATGAGAAGATTGAAGACATCAAGATGCCTTCTACGGAGAATGAATTAATGCAAGGCGATGAGAAAGAAGCTGGAGAGATCAGTGATGTCAACGAGTTGTCTTCGACCAAAGATGAATCAACTCCTACCAATGCGACAAATGCTACCAATGAAGAAGAGGTTATAACTGATCATGGGGCCGAAGAAACGCACGTGGTATCAAATGCCGGAACAGGAGTTCATGATTCCGAACAGGAACCTAATATTTTTGTTGACGATGCTGGAAAAAGTGAAAAGCTTAGTAATTTGAATACAAAAATAATTGATCATGTCACCGCTGACAGCAGGGACAACCAAAATGGTGGAAGTTTGAATGACAAGGGGAGTGTCGGTAAGAAGAGACGTCATGAAGAGTCTGATCAAAGTGAGAACGATGATAATAAGAGAAGAAGAAAAGACGTGGGTACATCTAACCTTGATACACAAAGTGAGAAGCAACAACCTCAAGAATCTGACCAAAAAGGAGAGGAAAATGTCCAAGAGTCGGTCAACGCACCCAGCACAGAAACGAATGACTCGATTGTGTCTGGAAAGCATGACGTTGAAAAAAATGTTGAGTCTTCCACAACGTTGGCAAAGGAGGGTACGACATCTAAAGTCCAAGAGTCGGCCCATACATCTAACACGGAAACTAATGACTCAACTCTGTCTAGAAAACATGATGTTGAGAAAACTGCTAAGACTTCCACAGCCTCGGCAAAGGTAGCTTCGGCATCAATAGACCGAAAAACTCTACAAAGTAATGAAAATGCTAGTTTGAAATCTGATAGCGCTGTTAAAGCGACGTCTAATATTATACGTGATGATGTTCGGCGAAGCAATACTAAGTACGGAATGCAATCTGGATCGCATTCATTCAATAATCCATCTGGAAACCGAAGAGGGGATAATAGAAGACAAGAAAACCGTCCACGCTCTCCTCGTCCGCTCCCGCCTCCTCCTCACCAACCGAGACGTGAACATACTCGTGAGTCTAGAAGTGGCCATGGCACTCACACTCGTTTCTTTTCACCAGATGGTCGAGATGATTGGGCTATGGCAAATCGCGGTGCCAGAGAATATGGTGCAAGAGGACATGGAGATATGGGTAATAGGAGAGCAAACAAAAATGATGGTCGTGGCCAAAATAGAAGGCGGGAAAGAAGATAATTTTGATATAAGGTTCGCATCATCAGTAGAATGCGATACGAACTTTGGTGGTGCCAAACCAACGATCTAAAACTCACATAAACTATGGACTTGACTTGGCTTTTTAATGATAATGATGGGCTCTTCCACGGCTGCCACAACTGCTGTATCGATTGTGGTGTCACTTCTCACTATAGGTTACCTTTGCTTATGCATCATTTTGTGCACACATCGATTCTGTTTTTCCTCACGAGGGTCGGGGTCGGGTGAAGCAAATTCTGATCAAGGCAAAAGGCAAGAAATAGTGAACTCCAACCTGATCACCAAGGTGAGAATTGAGATATGGCCATCAATCATTTCTACTCTAGACTTCGTCTGAAGAAATCTTCGTTTATTGTAATGTAGATTGCAGTCATTCAGTGCCCAGGCAGTACCAGTTTGTGTTCAGTTGAAGACATCGAAGATCCATCGAAGGCTTGCCCCATATGCTTTGATGATTTTGCTCAAAATGACTCAATATCATTCGGCTCTTGTCGACATGTGTTTCACACTGAATGTTTGCTGAAATGGCTTGAAAAACATAATACTTGCTGCTATTGCCGACAGGTAATCGTGACTTTTGATGACGCGCATCAACGACTCAATGGCGATCAATTTCAATTCTGCGTTATTCATGGACTGATTGAACTGGGTGACGATAAATAAATAGGAGAATGTCCGATTGTTCTACCAATGCTACAATATAATGGCAATTCTAGACATAAAGTAACTGTTATTATCCTCTCTTTAAACTAGTATGATACCTCTCTAGAGGCTGAAGGAGGCCAGATGAGACCATGTTCTTCACAGAATTGGCTCACTTGCAGTCTTGAAACATATTCACTGTGATTTAGTCTCCCCCCATTGATATAATTTGGTTTTGAACCAACGCATTTGTTGCTTGATTTGATAAAGACTGAACGGCATATTGGGCAACTATTGTGTCTGAGTATCCAAACAGAAATGCACTGACTATGAAAACAATAATGGCAACACTGCGGGGTCTTGGGTAATGCAACATTCTCTCCAACCTGTAGTGGTTCTAAGCAAATACGACAGTAGAGTTTACCACCACCCTCATCTTTCCCATCCTCTCTACAACAATCATGATCCAATGACGCATCTTTTTGACTAGATGATTTTCCCTTTCTTGTCCTCTTACAGCAATGTTTTCTTCCGTCATCTTGAACACAAGTTACAGGGAACGAATGGGCAACTTCATGAGGCATTACTTTCTGAAATGAATACAAACAGCAAGGGTCAGATTGTATGGCCGGGCGTAGCTCTTGCTCAAAGAACAATTATGATTTAGCCATCGTCGAGATCTTACGTACCTTCATAACCACTTCCTTTTCAAATGCCTCCGAGTCCACAACATAGATATGTCTATCGTCTATACGATTCCAAAAGTATCTTCCTATAAACCTTGCAACTACTTCACATGGGGAAAGACAGCAAATGAAAATGACCAAGGACAGAAAGATAAAAGCAATGATAAGTTGATCAACATTTGACCCGTCGTCATCACTAGAATCAGAGGTATTGGAGGTAATATTTCCTACGCGTGATGTCATTCCTTTTCACCGACGAGCAATAGCAAAATGTATTAATTAGGGAGAATCAATCCTTGAATAAAATATTCCATAAGCAGTTTCCTAGGCCATAGTTTGGATGTCATTCGCAGACTCAAAGAAAATTATCACGGTTCGCATGATCACTTTGCCATCCTACTGTACTGTACAGTAGAGGAAGGTTGAGATCATATTACACGTTATATTACTATCTTCTTACCATCATTCTTCCAATCAATCCTTCTAATCATCCATACAATTATGCTTCAATTATCCTACCCTTACATGACATAACTCACTCACATTGTCACACTTTACGTTTCGATCCTTTGGCCCTTTTAGATTTTTTCCTTGCATTAGAACTCATCATCAATTTCATGGGTAGCTCAACTCCCGCCCTAGAAACAACTGACATTATACCCATCACTGCCATATCTATCTGTAGATATTGAGGAATTGTAGCATTCCCATCATTCTGACCCAACACTGTCCTCCTCTCTGTATCATTATAGGAACCAAAATTACCATGATTCCCTCCCAAAATCGTCATGAAAAATGTCTCATTCTTGGGCAGCAGTGATTGTCCAGCTTCCCACAAGTCCCTGTTCAAAACACCATCCAAATCCGAATCAATCGACGCAAAGGCAAGACCATGTACGTTGTTGGAAAAATCCACAGGTCCGCATCCAACATTTTGATTCAAGTAGCTTGCAAGCAGCACCAATCCACCCACATTCTCAATCCCGATACTAGTGTCCACACTTGTCATCGCTCGTTCCTTTTCTCCCTCTCCCTCTTCGTCTCCCTCTCTTTCTTTTTCTTCTTCAACCATGAGATGGTACAATTCCCCCATGGCCGCAAGTCCACCCAGAGAATGTCCCACCAAAACCCACTTTTCAACATGAGGAAAGGCCCTGGATGCCATTTCAATCCGACTTGTATCACAGGCAAAACCAAATGCCAAATTATCCATAAAGATGGGAATGCTCGTTGGAATCCCATATCTGACAGAAAGTTGGTGTGCAATGGGTGAATAAGATCTTGGATCCACCAGAGCCCCTACATAGAATAGGACACCTACCTTGGCATGATGATGTGAGTAGGTTTCATCCTGTCTTCTGTCGAATTGTTTGTCATCCGAACTCGAGGAGGATGACGACGACGACGACGACGAGGAGGAGGAGGAGGAGGAGTATGATTCAGGAGAATTGTAATGATAATGTACATCTCCAGATAGCGAGGGAGGATGAAATAAAATCTGACAGGCTTCCACGTGTTCTTCTTCCTCACCAGCATGATGATCATCACAAAGACCCAACGACGAAAGTGTCTGTCCAAAGTCAATGGCAAAATCTGATCGATAACCCTTGGGAGTGAGAGAAAGAGCATATGGGGTAGGAGGAGAAACAAAGTTGTCGTATATTACACCCCTTTGACCTCCTTGAAGAATTCTAGTTGAATGCTGATGCTGCTCGGTTGGATCGACAAAGGTAGTGTTCTTGTTCTCCAGGGACAAGAAGAAGGGTGACATGTAGTTTGAATGGGAACCCCCCGTATTTCTTGGTAGTACAGGCAATAAATCCCACATGATTATTTGTATGTTTGTATGTATATATATGTTTCCTTGTTGACTAATACATACAACTTATGAATTTCTTCAAGTGCTGGTTTGTGTATTTGTCAGTCGAATGATCTGATGTGTCGAGTGCCACCGATTTTCCCAGTGTAGCCAGAGTAGAGATCCTCATCAGTAGAGACGAGATTGATTTTGTGACATCACCAAGAACGGAACAATGAGGCAAGATACTGACGATAGAATACAGCAGTACTCAGCAGAGTATTATTACCCCCAGCTAGCAGTACGTAGTAGGTACATCTCTACCAACCAGTAGGGTGTGTACGGTAGTACAGTACTGTAGTACATACACTGGCGGCAACGAAACGAAAGCAAAGTGGGGGGTGGAGGAAACAACCC
>JAAMXU010001515.1:0-23426 GCA_019693545.1 Chaetoceros muelleri
ATGGAATCGCGGAAGGAAACGTAAAAGAAGAAGGGAAGGGAGAGGGAAGGATTTTTTTTTTCGAACCACTCTATTGACATCAAGGTATGAGCCTATTCGACATTCTTTGTAAGAATAGGTCTTGCGTACCAGGTACCGTAACGCGGGCTTAGCGCAAAAAGTCGCATGTACACATTCTTTTTTTAGAGAGAGTCGTTGTTCATAGTTCCTACATGGGTACTTCTGACTTCAATAAATCTGTTTCTTCATCAGGTGAATTTGATGCAGCCTTCGAGAGAAATAAAGCGAAAGATCTAAAATAGAAATAACTTTTATTTCATGGAAATTAGCAGCCTAAAGTATTGCCTGGAGATTGTTTGCGTCTTTTGGAAAATTTACCACGATTATGTTTCTGCTGCCATTTCGCTCTTCCAGATGTGCTTCTACCATTTCCATCACCTTGATCATTGTCACCACCTTCATCAGTTCCCAATGGATCATCAAATTCGTCATCGCCACTTGCTTCTTCTGGACCTTCTGCATTGCTGTCGGCGACGCTATCTAGATTGACGTTCTCTCCGTCATAAGACTGAAGTGGATCATTATCAGTTCTTCGAAGACCGCGTCGATCACCCTTGCGTTTTCGTTTCTTACGTCTCTTCATATCTGCAACTTGCATTCCTCTCGGTAATAAATAATTTGGAACGTGCTTTAAATGAGGTTGAACTTTGGCTGCATGTGTCGCTTGACGATCGTGACGCAACAACTGCAGTTCCGACGGATTCTCTGAAAAGTGATTTTGCAATCTTTGCGAATTGAGAATTTCGGCTTTTAATTCGGCTGCACGAGTTTCTCGCACTAAATTCTTTGTCACTGCGCGTCCAACGTCTTCCACACGATAACGGAACCCTTCAATTTCTTTCAAATCGAAATCAAGTGGACTTGGCTGAGGAATCATCTGGAGGGAATTCCCCTGATGCTCATTGTCTTCCCCATCCTCTTGCATGGTTGGAGCTGCTGTTTGAAGATGATCAGCGGCCTTATTGGAAGATCCTGGAAGGGGGGGTTGGGTCTCTTGGACTTGAGCCAACATATCCATTTGTGCTACCGATTCTTCTTCCACCAAAGAAAAGGCTACGCCATTGGCTCCACCACGAGCAGTACGACCTACACGATGGGTGTAAGATTCGGGGGATGAGGGAAAATCGACATTGACGACAAATGATACAGCACGAAAGTCTAGACCGCGGGCTACGCCATATTCCGAATCTTTTTTTCTTTTGGATTTTGATTTCTTTTTGGGTCGTTCCTCGTCACTCATTTCTTCTTCTGTGCCATTCTTCTTTTGTCCATGGCCTGCATCTGTACTTTCATCAGTGGCGATGAGATAGTCAAAGTTCCCAACGTTGTATTGTTCAATTATATTTAACCTACTGCGTAGTGGTAACTCTGCATTTAATACAGCCGATCGGATGTGGAATTGCTCCAGAAACAGTTTGAGTCGATAGCCAGAATCAATAGTATTCACGAAGAAAAGACCTTTGCCCTTTAACAATCCCAACTTTGAAGACAAGTGATATTAAGATATATTATAATAAGATCCAAATATTGCATATTGCTGTCGATTCATTTCATCTTACCTTGAGAAACACATAAATGACCAAGTTTTTGTCCTTTTTGGGCAGAGTCAAATAAAACTGAGTCAAGCTTCCCTGTTTTGCTTTTGCATCTTTTGTATCATTATCTTCTTCCAACTTTAGGACAGCTGGTGAATGCAACACCACTTTCTTCAACGAATTAAGTTCTGGCGATAGAGTAGCCGACATGAGAAATCCTTGGCAGATTTTTGGCAAATACTTCATAATCTCGGTAACGTCGCTGGCATACCCTACGTTCCAAACAATTGGATTAGACAACTCAACAAAAAATCTCTATCAATATTTATATAAATCGGTAAAAATATCATTTATACTCACCAAAAGACAAGACAAGATCAGCCTCATCAACTACCAAGCTCTCTACAGAATACTTCAGCGTCGTCTTCAACAAACTCCCTTCTCGCTCAATGTGAGCCAACAATCCAGCCGGAGTTGAAACCAAAACATCCGGTCTATCTCGAAGCATCGCTTCTTGCTGCAACATTGCCGATTCACTCGAGTTTTTCCCCGAATACAGAGTTGCAATCGAAATCACCTCATCACAATAGTATATCAAACTATTCAATGTACTTGTCACTTGTGTACAGAGTTCGCGAGTGGGTACCAATATGACTGCCTTTACAAACCCTTCCTTGTCATCATCATCTGTATGTTCTTTGGACAATATTTTATGAAGAATGGGAAGGCAATAAGCCAGTGTTTTCCCAGATCCAGTCCTGGCCCGGACTAGAAGATCTCGTCCTGAGGTGATGGCAAGTGGAAGACATTTGGATTGAACGAGCGTGGGCCTTATATAACCGAGACGAGATAATCCTTTTCTCAGTCTTATATCAAGGCCTACGGATGTACAAAGTGTTGCGAAGGTATCCTGAGGATCCAGTAACGATGATGGATTTGGCATATTCCTTTGGTTTGGTTAGTTTACCTGTGCACAGTTTTGAGGATTGAATAAACAATAGTGATAATGTTTCTCATGCATGTGTTTGTTTCGAATATGGTACTCTGTAAGCTGTGGTGTATGTTGGTACAATTACCGTACCAGGTACTGTTTCATGTTTTTTGTTTTTTCTTTGATGCAAGTACCGGTACCGTAGCTTTTGGATTTTTGATTTTTGAGTGGCTGAGAAACCATCACTGCATAGGTACGGTACTACTACCGGTACTGTACTGTAAGACTAACTAACAACTGTGATGATCCCGCTACCCCCATCCGCCCATTCGCACAGTTCTACAGGTTATTTGCAAGATACAAGCAAAAAGCAAAGGACAAACCAAATACAATATAAATATTTCATACAGAGACACAAGACACTCAGAATAATCAAACAAAGACACTGACAAATCGATTACAACCGACACGATAGACAGGTATTGAAGCCAACGCCCAAGGAATCATGGAAACGGCTAATCCTCGGCCACAAGGCAACACGACAAACGATGCATCGGGTATAACGCTCCTATTAGCCGATCATGAGAAATTTGGATTTTCTGAAAGGTGCGCACGCAAACATCTGTACATGAAACAAAAAACAAACCAAAAACGACGCTTGTATCAATTTGATGATTGATAGTATACAGTATCTCAAGTATCTAGGTTCTATCGTTGTCTATCTTTTCCTGCGTACGATATCTTAGGGCATGCTATCACTTCGATCTGATTGAAACGTTGACACAGAAACCACAATTGTCGGACCGTACTACTTGCGGTGATAAATTGAATAGTAAGAGTCACGATACGGCTACTTCGGATGATGTCAGCAGTTTGAATTCCCGTGATCATGGGATGGATAAAGTCGCCGGGGATGATACAAACGATCAATATTTGAATTCGGAGTTTCCTCGACCTGAAATTACGACTTGTGGAATAGTTGCCCTGCTGGAATGCATTCCACAAATTCCCATTAAACAACCAAAAAAGAGGAAGCGATTGTTGAAGAGGCTTAAAGAATTTAATAAAATAGCAGAAGATGCCAGAAAGAAACATTTAAAAGAGGAGAAATTTTATTGTCACCTACCGTCCAAATTGCCGCTCAAGTTGAGCTTTAATACGAGGGTAGCATTTGCTTATGAATTGACGAGAATTGTGTTGTGCATTGATGCTTCGCCGACTCTGACATCCACATTTGGTAATACGGGACATGTGGACGGCGCAATTTGTGCCATGGATAGATTAGAGAAAATGATACGGACATTTTTGAATGGACTTGTGGAGCCTATATCGGGCGCTGCAGTAAAGAAAAGTGGTGTTTTCAATGGCGGTGGTGGTCGACCTGTAGATACTACGGCTGCATCCAGTGATTGCCCATGGTGGATCCCAGAATTGGCTGTGACTGTCATTGCAGTTTTCCCTCCCGCTATGACAAGACATGATGAAAAGCCTGTAAATGTGTTAGTGGCTGATTATTCCGTCCAGGACGTTGTATCTGCCAATCGTTTAGCTGATGAGATTGTCGAATGGGCGACCATTGAAGTGGAAAGTGAGATTGCTGCAAGGTTAGGACGTGTCGGAGGACGTTTGGATTGTTCGTCGTCGTCTTTAAAAGATATGATTGAAAAATGTGACGAGGCATTGTTGACATTGCCTTCGAGAGGTCGTCCCGTTGTTGTTCTTGCCACCGATTGTAGAGCAGTAGAGTGTGATAGTATTTTGGACTTTGCCAAGGATAGGAATATGAAAGATACTCCTTTGAATGTATTGGATCTTTCTGGATCTCACTCTCACCGTACTGGAGTCAGTGTTGCTCATGAAGGACCCAACTATTTAACTTTCGATGCAGATGGTCCATCGTCTTTCCCACTTAATGTTCCAGATGACAGCCTACATCTTTACAATATTTGTATAAGCACAAGGGGATATTTTCTGGATTCGGAAAGGTTGCAGGATGCTGTTCATACTTATGCGGGCGACGTAGATCCATCATCACCATTCTATAACGATGTATTTTTTTCTGTGAGACGGAGGGTGGTAAAACCCAATGCGCTACAGTGGCATACCATATTCTCTGTATCGCCTTGTTGTCCGTTTCTCAATGCTCATTGGGGTAATATGCCACCTCCTTCTTACATACTGAAACGTCATCAGTTAACTTCGACACAAGTCGCATCGGGTAAAGCAATGTTTTTTTCATATCCTCTAAATCCCATTCGAGTGAAAGGAATTTTGATAATGAGGATCATCGATGGCTATCGCCCTAGACGGTATGGAACCAGTTCTCAAGATGATGACAAAGTATCCATACAGTTTTCTATGAAGCTTGAGTTAGGCACTGTTTTGCATTATGAGTTTTCGTACGTTGCATCGCCTTTTCACAACGCAATGGTCGGGAGTGCTTACGTGAAAATTTCTCTTTCGGGTGAATCAAGTTTCGTTCAAATGATAAAAAGTGAATACATTGGAAATCAATTCAGTTTGACTCGTACTAGACAAATGACCTTACGAGAAAAGGCATGTAACCGAATATGTGAATATCTTAAATGGATTCGGCAAGAAGACATTCTAGAGTCAAAGATATGTCCGTTAGGTTGGGGTGATAATCTTACCAAGGGATCTAACTTTTTGAAAGACATATCATTACTTGAACACTTTCAGCTTCATCGACATTTTCGACACGAGAGCTTTGAGGTTCTTTGTACCTCTGGAGATGATGTTCAGTATTTCCTTGATAGCAATCAATATTACACTTCAAGTGAAATCTTCAAGTACTTATTAGAAGCTGTATCAATTTGGTCAACTCAAACCATCATCGAGGGAAGGCTTTATCTACGGCAGCTCCCGAGTTTCGACGGTAACCTTACCCATTATTGTCTTGTTGAGGTTAAGTACACTGAATTGCTACGAGTCTTCTCTGTACATCTTTATTTCTTTGAGCAGCTTGATGCAGAAACGCGTTTCATTAGCATGAAGTCCCTTCAATCTTCTATAACATCACATCATGCTATTTTCATTATCGCCCCAAACTCTTTAAGTGAGAGGGTACTTGCAAACACAGTCAGACAAGACGTGGATTTTCAGAAAAATATTTCGTTGAACAATCCACATGTGATACAGCAGAGTGAATCATGGGAGCTTCTTCGTGAACCTGAACTACTAGCACTTGTTGCGAAAAGAAGAAGCTACTTTGACCATTTCTTGCCTCTGGTGCTTGATGATGAGCAGACAATTTTGATAAAATTTGAGCAAAGTAGTTACAAAAGATTGTATTTGGTGCAATATCATTTGAACATGCTCGAAGACAAGGCACAAGCTCGTATTTATATGGATATGGAACATGGCGTTTTCTGCCACTCAATTATTGACGAGCCCTACGACTCGGTGTGCTTGTTCCAAGATATATATTCAAATGTGAAGGAGAGAGATCATAAATGTGCACGCGCTCTGCGTAGTAGGCGGAATTTGTTAGATTTACTGACGCCATCACATGACCCTACATCGATCGACTATAAAGATGATGTGCAGAGGCTTCTGTTGTACGCTTCAAGAACAAGTAAAAAATTGCGATTTTTCGATGAAATATGTAGCAAAGCGAATTCGGCGCTGGAGGAGTTAACTGTCGAGTTCATGTTATCCGGCTCTTTCAATGCTATCGTCACCGAAATACCTGTCGGCGAATCACAAACAGTTGAGGGTATGGATCTCGGTAGATGGTTTTTAATGCGGCATGACTCAGAAATGTTCAGTATGGTGTTTTTTCCTTTCCAGCAGATAGTAGAAATGGCAGATAGCTGTGAAGACAGATTATGCTGTAGAGAACTGTCCTTTTTCACTGTTGCATTTGCAGATCTCTACTACTACAAAGCTGATGTTCAGGTGGAATCTGATCCGACCCAACATAGCAGCTTACGTTACCTTTCAAACTTTTTCGTTGACTTAGAAACAGCGCACAGCCATCATTTTTCTTGTGCGGCGTATCGAGCACTTCGTCAGGGCTCGGATCTAGTGGGTGGTGCGTTTTCTAGATGTGATTTCCAGCAGGTCATGTCATGCTGTAAAATGGAGACCGTGATTGAAGGTATTGATATCTTTCCCCTTGTTGATTCAAATGATGATACCAACTCACATTCCAAACTGACGAGATTACTTAGTGGACTGCTTTGTCCCATACCAGGTGGTCTTCCTTACTTTTATTATATTGGAGAGGAAAGTGCATTTCTGAATTGTCTTCCTAACAATAGTTCAAGTTTTGAAGCCACGAGGTCAGTTGATACGGATGAGAACAATAAGCCATACACGATGGGAAAATACTCAAAGTCTCGTGATATTGCTGCACCACTTTTCATACTTATCACCATCGATGGCCAAGCTGCGACCCTACATGACATAGAATCGAACAAAAAATCATACTCCTTAAGTTTGTTCATCACAGTTTTCAAGTCAGATATTTTTGGAAGAAACTCTTCTCTTCATCAATCAGTTATATCGCAACTTGTTTCTAATCTGAATGCCTTCGTTGCCGAGCAAACACTTGAACAATTGTTATGGGATAGAACGCAGATGGAGATTGTTGATACTGAGGCTGTCAAGATGTGCTTGATGGAGGCTGAAAATGTGGTCACTGTGACAGTTCCACTCCAGTTTTATAGACCTAATACTGACTCAATGGTCGATGCCACAGATTCATTCGGGTTGAAAGAGGGGCTTCAGTCATGTTTCCACCTCCTCGGATCGTTTTTAAATGAGCAGCACGTGATGCAACTTAAGGAATCTTCAGAAGGAGAGTTTTTCGCGGTTGATACGTCTGCGCATGGTTGGTGTTGGATAGCTGTGCCAGAAAACATCGGCCCCGTCGTGATTTATGTTTTTCATCATCGTGGACTTCAAACAGCGGATAAAGTTGCTAGAATAGCTTTAGAAGTAGTGACCAGTGAGTGCCATCGTGTTAATCAATTCCTATTACTTGAAACTATGCAGAAGTCAAGGACAGCTAGCGACCTTTTGTTATCACCTGACGCTTCTTCGATGAAAGACAACGATGCGGACGACAATGTTGAGAATAGTACTATTTTACCAGCAGGCTACTTCGAATGTAATGTCGTCCATCAAGCTTTCTACAAATTGAATCGAAGGTTTTTACCGTCTAAGGCTCTTCATGATCTTGAATATAGTGTCCTTCATAGTTTTGCAGTTTCAAACAGAAGAGGTATATATGTTTACAAAGATGAACAACAGCGCATATTTTACATGAAATTTGAACCGCGAGAAAACCGAAAGGGTCCTTCAAAGTATGGCATTGCTTTCTTTGTCTATGGTATCAAACCTGCCGGTGAATCCATCACTAAACAACTTGATGTCTTAATAAAGAAGAAATTGATGACTCTTTGTGTTGAAACCATATCTACCGATCTCGCAAAGAGTCAACATTTTGACCTTTCACAATCAGACATAGATTTCATCAAATCTTTTGAAAGTACTTGGCGATCTCTAGAAAATGACGGGTCGTCCTCTCAATCGCATGAGGAGTTTTACGAATATCCGCTGGTTGTTTATGATCCCATCCTAGTGTTGTTATGCTTTCGCCAAAATATTTCTGGATCCACCTTTTTTAATATTTGGCGAAAGAACTCTACGCAATCTAGTCAGAACGTAGAAAAGGAGAATTTGGGAGAAGCTAATTATGACGTTCGAAATGGATCCTCCTTCACTTTTGACCACAATGATTTTTCTCTTTGCTACAACGCCACTCAGTTCCAACTCAACCCTGAATTTCAGGCCATTTCAACATTAACCGACAAAGGAAAAGATTTCTCTCGTAAAGCTGGCACCGGGATTGCACTGATTGAAATTAAATTACTGGATCCGAATAATTCGTCAGGCCAGATATCTGATGTCTCAGTCGGAAAGATTCCCAAGGAAAAAATTAATCATTTACAACTTACTGATAATCTATCGTTTCGGCGATTATCTAGGACAGAAGTTACAAGCTCGAATCACCAGGGGCGATGTAGGTTTAGTGTGCAAATCTATAACACAACTCTCGATGTTGAGGCTATTTATCGCTGGATTGGTAAGCTATGAATGGTACATTTTTTCCCAATCCAAAAGTTTCCCCTCACTCAAAATTTTCTTTGCTTAGAACTTACTTTGAATCAGGCTTTGGTTTCCTGGGTTATTGAACGCTTTTTGGAAAACGCGAGCCTTGAACCCCTTGAGCAATCAGAAGACGTTCTTCCTTCGAAAAATCTTGATCTGATGAGTAAACTCTCACCTGGTCTACCCATACTTAGCACGATTTTGTCAAAGGGTGTGACGTTACCTCATCCTGGAGTAAAACGGATTGGTTTGAAGTGGTGTTTGAAGTCTGTTGATATCGCATCATTAACTTTGGAATGTCTTGAAAGAGTTATACTTGGTTCTTTGTATGACAAAAAACGCGTCGATGCTCAGGATGTTATCGGTCTTGAAATACTTCGTTTTGTCGATAGGGAATCAGGATTTGTCACTATGAAACAAATAGAACCAACTATAGCTCATGTAATGAATACAGACAATTTGACGGCAATCGATAAATCAGTCGATTCTCCTACGTTTGTGGTTATTTATGGATTAAGCAGAGAGACTGAAATTATGCGAAGAATTGGCCAAGAAAAACGAACGCATCCGAAAGGTTCTCCCCCCTTTTCTTCGTTTCTCTTTCAAAAGGTTTCAATTGATGACTTTCTAGCTAAAGATACACCGGGGTCATTGTCGAATGCCCTGAAAACGGTGATGCTCAGGTACGTACTCCTTTCTTGGATATTGCATATCTATCTCGCTTCTGATATATAGATCCCAAACTCAACATTACTTTTGTAACAAAAGGAAACCATCTGTATTCATCCGACGTATTTCTTTCATTCTTTCTGTCAGTCGTACTGAATTGAATGCTCTATTTTACAACTTTAACCCCAACACAATCGAGAGGTAAGTATTCATTATTTACTATCATGTGTTCAAACTTAAATTATATTCGAGAGCATAATTATATAGTTCTCTCTGCAGCATAAAATCCAAACTTGAAGAAATTCATAGCGACAACGAAAAACGATACGTTCAAAAAACCAAATTGTATCGATCACGATACTTCAAGCGTCTGCCAGTTGTTTGCAAACTGGATAGTAATGTATCATCTTCAGCCAATGTAACAGGATCAAGGAGGGCTCAGGTTAAGACGGAAATACCAAACATCAATACTATTCCTGAGGAACGAGTCTCCAATCCTCCACGCACGGAAGAGAAAAAGAGGAACATCATGATACCCACCATCGTTGGGAAGTCTGTCAAAGGTTCTGCTCAACAAGCTTTACTCCACTCAAGGCAAAGAGCTAGAGTTAACCGTAAAGTTGTGAGCACCACTAAGTTAAATGCTCAGAAAGGGAGAGATAATGCTTCCAAATCAGCCACGAAGTCATCTGGAAACTCTCAGGTAGAGAAAAATGTCCGCCCAGCAGACAATAGGAACTATCTGCCTGCACAACTGCATAAAGATGTTTTGCCACTTCTTGCCCTTATTTCTGATAAGAGCCTCCGCGGAAGTCAGGCAACAGGACTATATCAGTCAATATTCGGGAACTGGATTGTTCGGTTGAATGGTAAAGAGTTGTCATTTCTTGCTATGGAAAGTATCCTCCAAAATGCTACAGCGATAAAAGCAACTATGTTTTCATTAGTGTCATCAGCGGTTGAACGTCCAATCCCTTTCATGCTTTATTTCGTTAGGAACATGTTTCCCGAACCAAACACGATTCTGGCAAGAAACTTTGTTTTGGATGACAGCACTAGGGATATTTCCAATCCTTCGATATTCGTAATGCACAGAGTTGTGAACGAAACTCACTTTCAGACTTATGTAATTCATGAAGTAGGTATCAAAACGATCCAGGGCTTTAGAAAACTGGGATGCGTTCGATCTTGGCTCATATCCACGGCTACAGAGAAAAGTAGGAATTTCTTGGATGTTGGACTTAACGATTCTGGGGTAATTTTAAGAAGGAAACACAGAATTTACACTAGAGAAGCTGAATCAAACAACATCACCAAGGTTTCTCACTTAGCCCTGCTCTGTTTACAGCCTCAATTGAAGATGTTTATGTTTTCTGTGAATTTACTCCGACAAATAGTGAGAGGAAAAATTGACCGAGACATCTCTACTATAAAGTTACTGCATGAGATAATTGCTGTGTTTCCAAATAACATCCAACAAAAGAAGCAGGTCGGCGCTTGGTATCGGCTTCTACACAGAACTATTGATTGCTATGAAGCAATACATCTGTCCGAAAACGTCGAAAAAATTCTTCGTTTTATTGCGTCACAGCCTCAGGTGTACGGTATCGTCAATTGTTCCAAAGAACGGATATGTTTAGCTGGTCCTGTTGTAACATTCAAAAAGCACGGCTTATCATCTTCACTCCAACTGCACACTTTTAACATGTTGACCCCTCAGTCAGAAAAATATTTACCACCATCGGTCAATTTCTTCATTCATTTGGGCCCTAATTGTACCGAAAATCAGTTGGTTTTGGAGATTTTTGCTTTATGCTCTATGAAAGGGATCTCACTCGAGCGTTATGTTTTTGAAGACTCTTCTCCGTTTGCGAAGAAAATGTCTGACTATATTCTAGATGCAACAGAAGCAACAGTTTGCGATCTTTTTCTCAGAGCATCTGCGGATATGAAACGTGAATCATTGTGGAACAAGTATGCCGTTGCACACCAGGCAAAGGAGAAAAAATGTTGCTCATCCATGTGTTTGTATCACGAACTCCAAGACTTAATTTCATTGTCCTTCGCCCGAAAGTTGTCGGAAATAGACCCCAGATTACAGGAAATAGTATCTCTATCTGAAGTTGATCTTGAGTTTTGTGATCTCATCCATGCGATAATAGAAGATGAAAGAATCCACCACTACTATGTGTTTGAAGGACAAAATAACGACAATATTGTCTACCTTCTTTATACGAAACAAGTCGACATCTTTGTTGTTTTTGTCATCAACGATGAGAAAAAGCTTTCTACTTGCACCATTATTGGAAGAAATGGCACAAATCTCGATACGAATGATAATGATGAAAGTATCAGGTTCGCAGTTGATCTCATCGGCACTATAACTTTCCGCTGGATTTGGAATAATACATAATTTTCACACAGAGACGATTATAAGTTTAAGGTTTGATTGGCCATTTTACTCATGGGACTATGTGTAACAAGTATCATGGCAACTTTTTCTCTCAGTTATGGCTTAATATCTCATGGATCAATCCAGTTTCTGTGTCTATCTCTCGAAAATTGTGAAGTACAACATATGATTTATCATTCATCGATATGACAAAAGCAGTGTCCATCGGAACATTTTGGACAAAGGATGATAACATTGCATGACAAAGTATGGAATCCGTTCCATCTGGCTCAATCAACTTTTGAATCGAAGCCAAGGAAGAGATTCTACCTGATCTACCAAAAATGAACGGGCAAATGGGTAATTCGTTCTTATCAAAACCATAGCCTTGCTTGACAATATTTCGGAACAATCGCGGTTCAAGTGCATTTTTCTTTGCGAATGGAATTTCATTATGAAAATTTCCGCCATAATGACAATGGCGATCTCGCATATTCATCGCAAACGCGAAGATATCGGAAGATCCATTAGCCTTACAAAGAGCTGCTGTTATCACGTCATTATCACTTAGATGCCCCTGACCGTTTGAAGCAAATGCCTTCTTCTTTTCAACAACTTTTTGCTTATCAAGAATGATATAAGATTTTCTTTGCTTGTCCATGTTGACCACATTTTTGAGCAATCCTAGGAAAAATGGACCTCCATAGGCTATTTCAATGTCTCTGTCAGAAAAACGCTTCGGAAATATTTCATGATTCGCAATATCAGGATGCGACCAGACTAGTTTCTTCTTCTCACGATTCTTGTTATGATTCATTTCACGGTGAATTTCATCCATTATGTTGTAGTAGGTAACACCATCGCCTATGCAATGAGACATTGTCATGACATAGCAAGCAAAATCGTTTGGCAATTGGATCACATCCATTCGAAACAACGGAGCACCACTTTGAATGCATTCAATGACAGATTTGGTTTTCGGTACAATTGGAGCCAGAAATTCATCCATAAAGTGCAGGATATCAGTTTCATTCATGGACTGAAGGTACATTGCAGATATTTTGTCAAGCACATCGTCTTCCAAGATAATTTCGTGGACAAAGTCACTTGAAAGTTGAGATTCGTGGTCAGCTGGAATTATAGATATTCTCGTTTGAAAGAAACCCGACATTGTGGCTCTCCCCCCTAATATAGGATTGTCACAAACAACTTTTTGAACCGATCTTTTTAGGCGTTCTGTAGTCTCATGGTTCCATCCCTTGACAAGTGTAAAGGTGCTAATACTTGGCCAAGCAAGCATGAAGGATGCTGTCCTTCCCTGGTTCATTACGATCGGTGACATCAGCTGCTGTGGCGGTGTCGATAGCTTTGATCCTTGATGTTCAGTTTCGTCTTGTAGCGATGGTATTCTACCAATATCATTTTCCTTTGACGAGGATGAGGAAGCTGAGGACGAGGAACTGTACAAGCGAACTGGGGCATCAGCACGTATTCTTGTGCTACCCCATTGTTTTGAATTTTCCTTGTGTTCTTTGAGGACTGAACAAACAAAATAGATTGAATACAACACAATTAGATTCATTATTTATATATGTTCAATATATCTCTTTGAATTAATTCTTTTTTCGTGCACACAGTGTAGAGCAAGGTTAGGTGTGAATTATTTTTGGAGAGAACAAAAGAACGCAAAAATACGGTAGGATGACTTGACATCATCTAATATCATCATGCCATGCAATGTGCCAAGATTAGGTTCGCTTCTCATCCAAGTCAGATTTTGAGAGGGGGAAGGGGAGGGGGCAAAAAGAAAACTTATAAATTAAAAGATAAATAAATGACAGAAAAGAGAGCAGGAAGCAAGTTTGGAGAATCAATATGACGGACAATTTAGTACTGTTCAAACCTTGATTAGTCGAATCACTAACACTGCAAATTCAAAACAATACAATGACGACCAGAGTTTCAAAAAGGGCCAAAACATCCAATGATATATCACCTGATTTCACAAAAGTCGTGCTCGAATGCGGCGTTGTATCCCTCGGAGGGAACAACGACTTATCCGACAATAAGACGGGAAGCCTACTCGATGAAAATGTGACCCCATCGTCACTCCGCGCTTCCATAAACGGTCTCCTATCCGAAATGCACAGAAATGGAGCAGATGTCGATAATCAGTTAGTCCTTGAGACTATGGAACTCATGATTGCATCGTCGGATATGAAATCGATCAGCGGAGATGAGGTGAAAGATGGCCTTCTCTGGAAAATGTTACTGCCCATGACGGGACAAAGGTCGGATGCCTTCGAAACATTAGAGCCTCCTTTTTCTCAGATGTCACAACAAACTTTAGATAAGGATGCATCAAATGTAAAAGTCTTTGATGTTTCGCTAGTAAAAGTACTTCTTCGCATTGATGCAGTTCAGCCGACATTGCTATCCAGTTTGATTGCGAAGTTACAAGAAATTGCGACGGATGAAGAGGAATTTGATATGAATTTGGATGCTTTTTCTTGTCGACAAGAAGTACCTCGTCTCATAATTTCTCATATCAAGTGGCTTGAGATGATTGTGGATCCTGTATCTTTGATTCGTGCTACTTTGGAATCCATCACTATGTTAAGTACCGCCGTAACGGATGTTGAATTTGATGGCAATGGTATAGATGTCAAGCAGCGAAAAGACAGCTCCAACGATAGCGTTGGTCGATCTATCCTTTTGGATATGATTGGCATGTTATCGGATATTGTTGATGACGGTGCAATAGCAGAGGATCCAGAACTCATGGAAAGCATTCTATGTACACTTCGTGATGTTCGTGTTCAAGATCCTACCTTGCTGATTCCTTGTTTGGATGCAGTGAGTTCTCTCCAATTTACGACGGAAGAGCAGGTAGAAACAATAATCAATGATGCTTTGGAGGCTCTAGAATCTGTTTCAGAGTCATGGTTGTTGCCTGCACTAAGTAAATTCCTTGTTCATAATGTGACAAGGGGAGACTCGAAGTTGTGTATGAAAACTATTGATTCTTTTCGAAGATTGAAATTAGGCCTGGGCGGTGAATATCTTGCCAACAACGACATAAATGATAATGCAGAAGATGGGCTACGTGGTCAAATACATGAAAGGACGGATTCAGAGGCTCTCATGTTGGAAGCTCTTTCACAGGGATTCACATATCGTTCTGACTTGAGCAACGCCTTGATAAATGCCATCAAACATACTGAACCTTCACAGCACGGTGCTGCTGATATATGGTTATTATTTTGCTGTGCAAGTGCAGAGCATAATAAATCAAAAGTGAAGCAACTCTTCCAATCCAAAGTATCGTCGTATGGCTTTCATCGAGGTTTGATTACTGATGCGATGAAAGGCAATGGTGCCGCTCTTGGCCCCTTATTTGAAAAATCCATGCTACCTTTGGCCGATGCTCTTGTTAGGTCTTCCCAAAAGTCCGCAAGACTCATTGGGGGTTATCTGTACGAAGAAATGTATCTGGAATTTGTCGATAGAGCAAAGAGACAAGATGTTGTTGGTCAACTGGTTATACACATTTCATCTGCATCATCAAACGAAGAGATTGATGTTGCTCTTGGTGTATTTTACAGAATAGCTTCAACTCCAGCTGGTGCTCAGAGTTTGAGATTGTTCATACCCTTCCTTACCTCCCTGTTGGATAATGTTCAAAATTTTAGCCCTTGTCATTTACGACAACTCTTTTTACTGCTCTTCACAGTTGATTGTGATGTGGAAGATACAACAAGTTCTGGATCTGATGAGATTCATATTTTGATTCATAAATTTCTTGCTCTACCAAATGCTTCGGCCAAACAAATTGTAAGTCGTTTGTTGCGTTTGTGGTGTTTGGTATTTGGATTTTTGTTTCAAGCGGATTTCATCGTTTAACAATAAACTCATGCCTTCTTTGCCTGCAGGGAGTCATTGGTGCAGTTTCCTATGCAGCTTGTCTAAAAGAAAAAGATTCATCTGAAAAAGCCAAAGAGGTAGTTGATATGTTGGAACTTGTTCATAAAAGTTGCGCTGCTAATGTCTCCTCGTCAAAGAGTCAGTTTTGGTCTCAGATCAAACCTCAAGGATCTGAATTGCTTGCTATGTCCGTTTTCTATGACGAGCTTTGTTTGGCCATTCAAGCGAATTCTCTCTCTAAATTAATCAAAGGTTGGATACTTGATCGATTTGGGGGTATTTTGGAGAACACGTATCTTGGGGATCTCGAAGTCATGGTAGAGGATGGGAATGAAAGATTACATATTAAAAACAAAAATGACAGATCTCTCATTGAGGGCAGCGGTACAAATGACAATGCACCTAAAGCGGAGTTACGTTACAATATTGATAAAGAAGATGCCATTGTGTATCTGAAGTTATTATCACTCCACGCCTCTGACAATTACCAAGAAAGAGAAGTTCTTCCCCATCGATTATGTCCCCTCTTGAGACTGATGACAGTAGCATACGACGAGAGATACGGAGGAGATGGGATTGACAACATCGACGCCCTGCTTGGATGCCCCGTCTTGCTGCCTGATTCCGCTGTTTGTGGAGTGGATTTTAGAGATCTATCAGATAAGCAGCAGCTTACAACGGTTTCTACTTTGTTCACTGCTGTATCTTGCTTTCGAGAAATAGTAAATTCATTCATTTATACTGCAGTCTTTGGACCCTCCGGATGCACGCAGCTAACTCAAGAGCACGAAAGTTTAAGGAAGAAGCTTGTTACTAAACTTCGATTTCTTCTTATTCTGGAGGAGGAACTGACATTATGCGCAAAGAAGTGCTACGCGTTTGCTCCGCCTAGTATGCATCCTTTGCCTATTCCCAAAGATCTTTTGGACAATGCTGAACAAAATGATGTCCAACATGTCTCTGACGTTCATTTACACGTCGAGTCAGAAGATATTGGCCGAATGACAGAGGTGGAAAAGAAAGCATACAATAACATTAAAAAAGCAGCCAAAAAGAAAGAGATGGAGAAGATGAAATCAAAGCAAAAATATTTGAGGGTTAAGGCGAAGTTTGAAAATTCATTGGAGACTAGGACGCGATCAGCGCTGAGATCCCTGAGTCCCTACGCATCTCTGGCGCTTGGATTCAATGAACTGAGAGTTTCAGGCCTAAATAAATCAAATCAATGCACCAAGATTGGCGACAGCATTACTCATTCTTTGCTACAGTTGCTCAACGACGGATTGAAAGCTCTGCTGAACAATGAATCAAGCCATTCCTCTAACTTTCGTTTTGGAAATTTCACGACTAACCCTTACGAAATTAGCAATGGGGACATGAATATCCAACAGCGAAGAAAAGAGTGTCACGAATTTCTTCATTCATGCATCGAAGGAGACGTCTTTGTATCTATTCACGAGAGGTTAGTTTCGGCAGCCGAAATACTTGGGGATGATGAAATCGACGAAGAAGTTAAGAATGAAACAACTGCCTGCACATTGTTATTGATGGGCTGCATGGAAATATTATTCAAATCTCATGACCTGAAGACTTTGGAAGGTAAACCTTACTTTGATACAATAATAAAACAGATAGCAGATGGTGAGCAAATGCCAACGATCCTGACCAAGATGCCAGACACTGCTCTCTTGAACAACATAACATCCCTATTTGCCTTACTTGAAGAGACCGTAACAGGTAGAGACACAAACGATCTGACTTTTGTTATTACTGGCGTTGAATGCATTCACTTGCTCGTTGAACGGGCAAGCGCAATAATCGATGGGGCACGTGATGATGATAAGAAGTCTTATTCGAGTTACCTGAAAACTATGAAACAGCAATTGTCTAAGCTATGTCAGGATTTACTACGACGTCAGTGGAAGGATGGAACATCACTTAACAAAGGCAACGTGGGAATCTTGCTATCTCTGTTTCTTGAATATAGCGAACTCGAAAGCGGGAATATGTCCACGAAGAGCTTCGATCCTATGAAATGGGGAAGAATTAGTACAATTAATGTGCTAACCACAGAAGCTCTTCTGAAACTACCCGAGAGTATTGACTGCAAAGGTCCTGTTCAAGGGTTTTCCACTTGCTATCGGAGTACTTTCGGTTTGTTTTATTCTGCGGTGTGGAACGCGATAACGAGAGAAATTTCTAATCTGTTTCAATCACCTCTGGGCAAGCTTTTAGCAAATGCGGACGCATGCTTGTCGACATTAAAATTTCTGATTTCAGTAACATTGGCTATTTCGGACCTACTGAAAAATAATCCACCATTGGCTTCGAGATCAAATCTGCTTACCCAAATAAAACTTGGAACGAAGTTTATCGACGTGACTGTCAAACGTGCATTACCGTTTTGTGCCACACACTTTCAAAGTTTTGACGAAACTATCGTCGAAATATTGAAGGATATACAAAAAATATCAAGCCAACTGAGTTTTATCGTTGCTCATGGGAAACGAATAAAGGATACTTATCTCATTCGTGAAGGTCCAAAGGTGAGAAAATCAACTGAGGGCTTTTTGCACCATACAAAATCGGTGCTACAAAAGAATGGGGTACTTGACGCATTTTGGAGTGGACATTTCAACAACAGAAACATTGATGGAAGCAAAATCATCGAGCGAACTCAAAAGGATAGTGATTCAGATGATGCTGACTCTTCTGATACTGAATCAGAAGTAGAACATGACTAATTATGACATTCCGAATTAGTTTCAAGCGTAATTTTTGTTCCAAGTGTAATCATTTTCCTTTAACTCATCCTCAAGTCTTTTACCCTTTATTCCCCTGTCACAAGCATCCTTGTATAAGAGGCGCAGATTTCTTTCAATTTCACTGTTGTCATTAGATAGTTTCTTCCATGCTCGTATAATGAGGATGAAAGATAACTCATCTGGATTCGTAACGACCTTGAGGCGTCTGTATGTTTCTACGGCCAAGTCCAGTAAACGCTGTTTATTGTTCGATTTGCTTAGGTTACAAGCGCTTAGCTGCAAAAGTGCGTTAATTGGATCACTGTGCAGTAAGCATTATTGAATAATATTACTCAAGATTACTCACCACAGCGTTATAACTGGCCACATCAGCAAGATTTCTGTTTTCCATATCAAGCAGCAGGTTGTTAGCCATGTCAACCTTATCGTTCATCCGTGATCCTGCCAAGATCCTCAACATACAATTATATGAATAGATGTCGAGCTGTTCTTCTTTTATTGACTTGAAAAAGTTCACAGCCTTCAAAGTGGATTTAATCTTTTTATCACGTGCGAAAATACGCATCATAAGATTGTTTGTGAATGAATTCGGGCTTACATCAAACGCGCCATTCACTGACAACCGTTTCATTGTTTTGTAAATTTCTTCTGCCATGCCGGAAGACTTCAAATGTCGAGTTTTGTCCCAGTGAGCAAGTACAGTGTTGAAACCTACTCGTGTAGGTAGTACCTTTGATTCATCCTTTTCATACAGGGACACGATATTCATGAGATAGCGATGAGCATCGAATAGTATTTTGCAACTTGCTGTTGTTCCGTGACCCGATAATTGAGCTTTGATTGCAAGATTCATAACCATTGAGTTCGGATTCACTAACTTGTGGCCATTCTTATGAAGAATAAACATTTTCTTCAAAACTTTATCTGCAAGAGCGCCATCACCGTACTGATCATCCGATAGACCAAACAAAGCTGTTTCAAAAACTTTTTCAAAATATGTCAACAAAAGAAACGAGCTATTGAGAGTAGACTATGTCAACGTAAATCTTACCAATATTATCAAAAATGAATACTCGTCTCTCATTCTCTTCGTCCTCTATCATCTGAATCACATCAAAGATTGCTTTTGAGTCATGCAATGTCCTATCTTTTGATAAAATGGCAAGAAGATGCGAATAAGTTCTGGTATCAGGGTAACTCTTACTCTTTCCACTTTTGGCCCTCTCATGCATTAATTGGAGTAATTCCTAGAAGTAATGTAGAACAAATGTTAGACTATTCATCACGACTTTGGAACCTATCAATACTTTCCATATCTCTTTCAATAATAACAACACTTACGAATGCTTTTTCGGCTTTATTTTCCATCGGTTGATTCATAATACTAGACAATACCATGTTAAACAATATTGTTCCTGGCTCCCGTTCCAGTGCACCATTATCATATCCCTTAATCATACGCATCAGCACATCATGTGAGTTGCTTTGGCTTATTGGCAACTTTGATTTTGTGAGTTTATGAATAACCATGTCGTACACAAAATCACTCATCTTTGATAGCAAACCTGACTTATAGTCTTCTTCCATCTCATTCAATATCGAAAGCGCCAAAAGAGATGAATCCTCGTCATTGGTTTGAAAACATAAATTCGCCATCATATTGTAACTTGCTATATCTGGCACTGTTTGAAGTCCTTGTTTCTTTGATAGACGCACCATTGCCCGATATATATCTCGAGCAGCAGGAAAATTTTGGTTTTGACAATAAAAGTGTAATATTCTATTCAAAGTATACGTCCTCGGAAGTATGGAAGACTTTCCCTCTAAGATATCTTGCATCATTTCATGACCTAAATCGGCTGTCTTTTGATCTGAAAGCAATGCAATGACAGTGCTCACATAGGCATTCTCATGGTTTGTCGCATTCAAACCTTCACTAATAGTAGTACCTCGAGATTGATTCAACTTCTCAAAGACACTCTTGGCTCTCTTTCCGGCATCTGCTACACCACTCTTGGCCAAACACTTTAAAACCTCCCCTATAACTTCAGAGATAATATGCGGATTGTCACTAAAATCAATTTCACCATTTGTCACCAAATCTCCAATGTCCTGTATACGGTCTACAACATCACTCGAAAGCTTCCCATTCTCTCCATGCTTCATATAAGCATGAATGACGGTTCGAAAAGAAACATTATCCGGCTTCAAGTCATCATGACCATCGACATAGAGCTTCACCATTAGTCTTAGAATCTCCTCGGCACGTTTTGCACTTTCAACACCCCCTCCACTATTTTTCCAAGCTTTCAAAACAATATTGAAACTTGTGGTATCTGGATGTATTGCTTCATATCCATCTTTTTGCAAAGATGTCATATGAAGCAATAGATCTTCAGCTTTTTGTGCATAACCATATTCGCCCACTTGATTCGCATATGTATTCATCATGATGTTGTAGGTGATACTATTTGGCTTCACGGTTTCACTAATGTTCGATTCCAAGAAATCTACAATCTTTTCAGCCTTGGTCACTGCATCTTCTCTCTTACTTTGACTCCATGCATTCAGCAAACTATTGTAAGTAAATAAATCCGGTCCTGTCATAAACTCCACCGCCTCATTTGTATCAAGATCTACAAAGACCCTACTTCGCTCCCTCATACGTTCTACTAACGCTTCAGCCCTATCCCCACCATTGTCCGCTCCACTTTTACCGTAGGCATCAATTATAGTATTGTATAACTTTGCTTCCAACTTTACATGACTATTCCCACCATCTGCTCCTTCTGCAATAAGACGTTCTAATATTTCTTCGGCTATCTGTGCCCCTTGAAATGTTCGAAGATTCGATAAGGTATAGACAATTGATTTTGCATGCATAATTTGTTTCGGTGTCATGGATCCCAAATCTGTCTTGTGAAGAATGTGACTGATATCTTTCGAAAGTGGATCATTGTCTTTTTGAAAACTTTCAATAGGGGCGAGAATGGACCTGTTATTATGTTTTGTCCCAATGCTTGCAAATGTCGCTTTTTGGTTGCTTCTTCTAGTAGAAGTAATGTTGAATCGAATGCTACTACAAGTAGGAGGAAGAATGAGAGGTCGACTGGTGCTCACGTGATAATGACAATGGCTATTATTGAATTGGAGTTTCTGTGGTGTGTGGTGCGGCACTATTTTTGAAGTTGGACAAGTTGCAATCGTTGACCAGTGCAAGGCAAAAGGTAGTCTTCTTTGAACCAGTTTGTAATTCATTTTGTTGCCGCTGTGAATTGCAATATCTGACTGACTAACTGAAATTATTTACTGTTGCTGTCCACTTTGTCCATTATTGTCCCACACTTTTGGGGTTCATCATGTGTCTGGAGTCTGGATTGGAGTCTTGACCCGTGGTAATAATGCAGGACGTTTGTCGACTAACATAGTCAACTCAAGAACATACTTATCACTCGTATGTAGATGTTACGTGTTCGTGTAGTAGGGAGGCATAACCATCTCACAAATAATCAACTCAAAAATTTTGAAGTCGGAAGATAAAGGGGATGAGGCATACACTTATCTCGTTTCATTCATTTTGGAATGAAATCGGATACCTTGGAGATCATGAAAATATTGAATAAAGTTAACATGTATTAATTTTGAATCTTTTTAAAGCTCTTTTTGTCATTATCATACTTCAAGCAAGAAGGGAATCATAGTAGCACTCGCTCCTCATCATGATCATTGCTATCGTACTACTAGTAGCTAGAAAATATATTTGTAGTTTGTACATAGTCACTTATATTTGAATGGCAAATCTTCTGATGACTTTTTGCTTGCTTGCATTTCTCCTCCTTGGTCTCCTGATTGTGGAATTTCTTATTCAAGAACGACGTTGAATTATTAGTACTACTTACTTACTAGGAGAGTAACGACGATATGTACAAGAAGGAACAAATAGAACTACTATTCTATTGCCTCGACCAAGCAAGAAGAGCACAATGTTTAAGATTAATACAAAGAATACAACTAATACTGGAATCATACTTCCAACCATCGACTGGTACTAATACTACTACTGTTACTTGAGGAGTGATGGGAGGAGATGACAACGAGGACAATGATGAGATGTACGATGAGGAACAATATGACGAAACAACAACAAGAAAGTATTATTTGATTACTTCTAATTTCTAATGATTAATATTAACTTATTAAATGTAAAAGAGGATGATTGTTGCATTCTATGGTTGAATGAATGTATTTTTTCTTGTTGAAGTAAGGAATGAAAATGTAGTCAACTTTTGGATGATTGATGTATTGATTTTGTACGGAGCATCGCCATACTTCTCGTACTAATTTCTTTTGTCGATATAACACTGCATAGATTCTACGTAACAATAGCCTTGAAGTTGACTGAAACTACCGGTAGTCGACTTTCGTCTGTTCCGAGCTGTATTTTTGCTCAGTGCGAGGAAAGACTAACAACTGGTAATAGGGGAAAATCAGTTTCTTGACTCTATCGTTAGTCAACTTGGAGGGCCAAATGGCTGGAATAAGCCTACAGTAAAGTTAGTCAACATGAGAAACTGTGTACGTACCACATACAGACATAGAAAAGATACCATTTGACGTACCAGTGTGTAGTCTCTACAGTGACAGCAGATGACAGGAGGGTTCTGGTTCCACACCCTCGACGCTACATGTTTTATGTATAATTTTACTTTGATAACAACTAATCTGCTTTAGTTTGTGTGATACTTGATTCAGTTTATCAGACCCATTTGACTCTATTACCAACAATTGTTTGCAGAAAACAAACAAATAAAGAAAACCGAATAATACTGTTAGCTTCATTTTCATCATGGACCCTGTGATCATCCGTCAGTCTCTTGTGAGATTAGGCTTCTCTATGAATGCTGCTCACTCTATTACGACAGATCAAGGCTTGAATTCTTTGGGTGAGATTGGCTTGCTCACAGATGGTGAGGTGGTGAATTTGTGTAAAGCATTGAGAAAGCCTGGAGGAA
>JAAMXU010001519.1:0-18351 GCA_019693545.1 Chaetoceros muelleri
TGGCGACGAATCATTTTCACTTTGTTGGAGGATGAAAATGTCGTTACATCATGGCACAGAGTTTGGGGAACGTTCAATCATCGTTGAAAATGTACTACGCCCTACGTCAAATTCCTGTGCTGCATGGCTGTCGATCGGTTCAGTACATTTCTTTACATACGATTTCCACATGTAGGCGCCCGTATATTTTGTTTTTACGTGTGTAAGCCTCAGTACTTCCGTAACTTTAATATTACCATGTGATATTGCTATGCATAATTCCCGCACTTTTTTTAAAAAATACTAATTCAGATTTTTCATATGACATTGACGAATATATTACTAGATAATATAATTTTGTGCCTCAATTTAAATATCATGCATACATTGATATATTGGAAATTATAGACACTTATTTTATACCCAAATATTTTCCCTGTCATGAGGTTGAAAGTTTTTCCCAAGATAATCTGTAATAGTATTCCCTCGTCCTCCAAATCATAGTTATGATGTCCAGCCTTCTTTGGGGGTCCCTGAGGTCATCTATAGCATCCTCATCAACCGATTTCTTTCTTAGCTAGACTGCAAAATATGCCACCATCATCAACATAGAACATGAATACAACATCAAACATCAATGTGATACCAAACACATTCATCAATCTTCCTGATTCCATACACTATCTGCTTCCTTCTGTCCATAAATGTTCTTTACAAGCTTCGCCTTGCTTGTGTGCCAACTATTGATGAGTGATAGTAGCATAAACAATCTGAATGAAAACCAATTCACAACAACTGGGGTATAGGTTTCAAAATAATCAATTCTTCCATATTGTTGCTGGCCTCCATGCACTGTTAATATGGTCTTCCAATGACTTCTTGTGTTTTAATACCTCGTTTCTGCTTCATAGACCATAGTATGGCATCAAGGATATTCACACCTTTTTTGGTCCCCCTGTGATAGGCACAGTAATCCAATGACCCCTTTCACACCAATGATCATTAAATTCTTCGACCATGGCTTCAACAAACTGCTTCCTGTATGGGGCCTTCATAGCCTGCTTGTGATAATACATAGTGTCAGCATTTGTCTTTGCAACAAGAAAAGCTATGGGATTTGTTATGTCATCCTGTATCCTATAGTCTTCCTGGTGAAGAGCATCATAATATGTCTCATCGTAATCATCCCTCTTAGTGTAGTTATTGAGATATAACTGGGCATACTAGAAGACTTGCTCATCCCTTGGAGCTCCTGTCCCTCCTTCCTCTGTTGAAGTGCCTTCTTGCTGGGAACCTGTATCTGATGTGATCTGATCACCTGCTGCATGAGACTCTTGTGGAACTTGTTCAGGATCAATGGGTGGTTCCTCAACAATGTCTGGCTCCTGTTATGAATGCTCATATATTCCAAGGGAAAATTCATTTGAATCGTGAATCACTGGTCTGGCACCAGCCCTGGCCAATTCATCTTGCACTGGTTGCATACCTGTAGTCTTTCATGCTTTGCTTCTCATCACCATTTTCTGTTTCTTTCTTGAATCTGGTGAAGGGATAGGACTCTTAGATCCAAAACCTCCCCCCTTGGCATAATGACACTGTGGGTGGATTCATAGCACCTGGTGGATGGCATGTACTTTCAAAGAACTCATCATAGGAGACATGACACTATGGACTAACCAATCCTGTCTGTACATTGAGGACCAGCACACCAATTGTCCTTGCATGTCTTGGGAAACAATGTCCTCTAGGTACAGTCCTACTCTTACTCTTGGATGCCGGGGGGGAAAGGAATCGCCTGCTGCTAACCTCCTGTCCAGGGTGTAGTATCCAGGAGGCCAGGTACGAAAAATCGGCCCAAAATGGTGCGATCCGCATTTAAGTATTTTTCTGAAACGTATTTTTAACGGTCTATTCGCTTGAACCTCTATTCAAAAATGCCCCGCGGGGGACCCCTTCACAGAACTATAAGATGAGTTACAACATCAGAAAAATGGCACATTCTGCATCATGTGTGAAGTGTGAACTGGGAAGATTTAGATTAATTGTGAAGTGCTAAATATCTTCTCTTGCTGTCCATCATGTTGCTTTCTTAACAAATTTAAATAGCAGCACCAACAGCAGGAATGATCCAATGGTACTCTCTTGCATTCCCTTTCATTTTTACAACTTTGAGGTTAAATCATCAGTGTATTCAAATAAGCCTTTTGTTGTATCAGCCCAAAGTACTTTCACAGTGCTGTTCTTTGGTTTTGCACCAACCATATTGAATTCACCAATAAAATTTGCATCCAAAATTTTCACATGTTCGTCTGTTCTGCTGTACAAATCACCATCAATGTAACAATTATTTCCACTCCTAAACTTTTCCTCATCACCACCATTTCATTTAGAAGTACGCATCTTTGTATACAGTAGTTCGTGGTCTATTGCTGTACCTTCATCCAAACCAATGAATTTATCTGGCAAATGGAGAGGGATACATCGAATAATGTCTTTTACTGCTCTGTCAGTTGCGCTCTTAACAAAATCAGAGAAAGATACTACATAAAAATGTGTCGATGTATAATGTCAGAAATAAAAATAAAGTTTGTTGGTAGAAGATCCAGAACCTTCAGAACCTCATCCTCTGACAGTAGCTTTGTGATTTCTGTTTCTGCGGCGGGGGATAACAAAAATACTTTTCTGGAGCCAGCAGATAACCATGTCCAGACTTTGAAAAATATCTTGTTTAATTGATCTTTTTTCAATTTGGTTGTGTATTTGTGATGCCGCATGCCACCGTGATCAGAAGGACTCAATTACATCACAAAATAATGGATTGAGTGACGTTGTTCCATTTCCCAATAATACTATGCATTCATTAGGAGGAATGGAATTCTTTTCAATACTAATACAAATATTTGCTTCGGGGGTACTTTTTATTGTATTGCTATTTTTTGGTTTTATGTCAATTTGTTTCATTGTGTTGATCGTATTGAATCAGCTGATTTTGCTAATGTGTTATTGTAACTACACATGTGTAAACAAATTTTCAGTTTGGTTATAAACATCATTCTATTCTTATTGGCTCACAGCACATGTCAATTGATGTCATCGTGCAGCCTTAGAACTTGCTCTTTTCGGCACGTTAAAAATACGTTATTAAAAATACTTAAACGCAGAAAACCCGGGCCGGTCATCCATACCTTCCCTCCCAGGGCAACCCAAGGTGTGGAGGTCCTTTCCAATTTTGCTATTCATATTGACTGAAGAAAATATCTCTGAGGGTGTACTTCCATCCTTCCTGTCAACTAATCTATACCTCGGCTTACTTCAGCTGCATATCTGAGGGCATATGACCAAAGCCTGTTGGTCACTGCCTCTGGCCATCTGGCTATGGCACACCAAAGAAGCATTGTCCTGACTGACTCCCGTAATTCTCTGTTCCTCTTTTCAGCTTTTCCATTGTGGCGGTGGCTGTTGCTGGTTCCACCACGAAATGAAATTGTTTGCTGGGACTTCTTCACTGCATCCAAAATTTCATTTTCTGCATAACTTTATCACAGTGATAGTGCCTGATTTGAACTCCATGCTGTCTTACAAATGCCTCAAAACTCTACTTAGCTTTGAGTGTTTCACTGGAGTTCATATACTCTTGTAAGTGAATGTAAGTAAAATCAGCATAATGATCCACAACAAACACTGATGCTGTCCTGTATTGTCAAACTCTCTTTCCCTGGTTGAGTGCATTGATATATTTTTTTCTGGCTGTTATTTTGTTCTCCTCCATGGGTGTTCAGTAGCTTTTCCGTGACAACATGCTGCACATTTTGGGAGCTTGACATCATACAACCGTCTTGGAATGAGACCCAGAAACGCCATTTGCTTCAACTTGAAGAAAGAAATGTGACCCAATCTATAATGATACCGAAGCAACTCAGTCTATAGAGTGGCTTCCCTCTGGTAGGGTAGTAAAATCAGTCAAATACTCTTCAATATAACTCTTGTCAGGAATAGTATGAAGCACTGATTATGATTCATTGTACTGCAATCCATCTCCTAGCTAAATACTCACCACTGTATTCACTTCTACCATTCTTCTCTGATATTGTTGGCTCTTCATCATCAGACACAACAGTGGGAAAACTAACAAACTCGAACTTGTCAACCTGAATTACCTTGCTGGCTATTGCAGTATATTCTGTGAATGATTTGTTGGATGGGGCTGATGTCATGTCTGAAACATATGTTGGCTGCTAGATGTTTGTACACGGTATTTTTGTAAACTCTCCATCTGGTCCCCAATGAAGCACTGCACAATCATGATATTTGATACACATTGTCTTTTCCAAATTAGAATTAGATTCTAACTTAGCAAAGTGTTGGGAAGGAAGAAAACATTTTAGTGACCATGTTTGTGATGGCACCATTCATCCTGACTGTTACTAATGCTGTTGGCCCTGAATGTACATTTCCTTTCTCTTACTTTTCTTGATGCAAAACTTTCTGAAAAGAAATAATTAAGATGACTTTCTGTCACTGTCATTGTAGGTAGTATGGCTCTGGAATACTAGATAAGTGAAAACATGTTGTAGCCTCGCTTTTCCTTCTTGGAATTGAAGGTCCATGCATCACTCTTACAGTCAGAAATGAGTTTATCCAGGCAGGTATTGGAGATTACTACTGTGGATCAAGGCATTTATCGCGGACACGCCGATCCCTCATTTCTTGCAGACCCGTAGTAAGTATAGAGCTGCGACTTTAGTTCCTTGTATTGTATACTCACTCTCATCATGTTGCTCACTCTTGAATTGAGGGTCAAGGGACGAGTTCTCAAGTGCCATGGACATGTTGAAGTTGTTCTGGGCAGCACAATTTCCCTTGTTAATGAATGTAGCTGTGGCCTAGTACTAGGACACAATCTCCTTCCTGGTAACAAGAAGTAGTGGGTAGTTGTTCTCATCAACAATGTGTTACCATCTTAACTAATACTCACCTTCATGACATTTTAATTTCCAGAGGAGTTCCACCCATCCTCTACTACTACTAGTTTTGTTCATTTTTTTTGTTTCCACCATTTTTGTGTGTGGAGAGAGCAGGCAGCATGGCATCCTCATCAAAGACTTTAGATCCTTCTTTGGTGGAGTAATTGATGAACTGGTTTCCTGTTCTGAGTTGGGCTGGAGCAAATACAAACTTGGGCTGTCTTGCTCTCTGACTGGTGCTGCTGGATTCACTTCTTCGACTGGAAGAGGGACCCTTTTGGCTGTTGACCTGCCTCTTCTTGGTGGCTGGAGAAGCATGTTTTCCTCTTGGAGACCCTGGATGACTGATTGGATTTCAGGTTCCATGGCTGCTGACTTGGATTGTCTTATTGATCTTTTAGGAGGGATCTTGGAAATAATGATTGAGGGAGCTCTGGTACTAGCTTTGATGGTTTGAAAGATTTGAAGCATGTGGGATTGATGGGGATCTCTGTTTTAGATCCTTTCACAATCATAGAATAACTAGAAGTAAGCATTTTATTAACCACTATCTACTTTCTTCTTCTTTTCTTTAGAACTCTGTTTACTTGCATCAGGAATACCTACCTAATGTCTTCGATCAGCATCTTTTATTGCAAGACTTTCACATAACCTATGATAATAACCTAATAGACATATATTATCACATCCCATCATGAACCAATTTTCCTCTGGTAATTCTCAAATGGTGACATTAAAATACAAGACCAAATAATGAAAAGTATCACCTTTCTTCATAACCTTGTCTCTGTAGCTTCCAGCTTTGCTCCAGCTGCCCCTCACACCACCTTTGTCCCCCCTACCATCGCATATCTTACCATGGTAGATATTGTTTACACCGCAGCTGCAGCTGGCTTTTTCTCCACCTTGGCTGCTGCCCTTGTTGCCGCTGGCTTGATAGACACCTTGAAGGGCCCTGGTCCATTCACCATCTTTACCCTACCAACCTGTGGATAGTTACTTCATTGTCGGCAGAGAACAAGGAAAAGCTTGTTGGTATCCTAACCTACACCATGTGTTGTCAGGCAAGGTTATCATTGCTGGTGCTGCTGTTTCCACCATCAACCGTCAGCACTAATGGTGTCAAGGGTGGTGTGGTTTAATGATACCAAGGTTCTCGTCACAACCAATATCAAGACTGAAAATGGTGTGATTCATGTCATCAGCTCCGTCATTACTATCCCCAGATAAGCAAGTAACATGCATGACAGGTTTGGTTGGACTTTCTACCTGTTTGTGACGAAGACTCAAGAAGAAGGTTCCAGTACTAGATTGACCATTCATAAATTGAGCTAATAACTTCAAATGTACCAATTGCGTTGTAGTGGCAGCGAGTGGCGAGTGCGTATCTTCTGCTCTCTCTATCTTTAGGGGTTTTGTGGTTGCATGCGTGTGTATGTAGAAGTTGTTTGTTGGAGTAATGTCCAATATATATTGAAACGACTATCACCGACTTAAATAGGAAAAGTCAAGGAGGATGGTTTGATCACACGCCACAGCCGTATTAATACTACAGGTACTACGAATTGCATATTTCCATTTACTGTCATTTCAGGGATTATTAATTTATGAAGAGATATGTTCAATTGACAATCAGAATTATAGTTTTCGTGAAAGAAAATGACCTTGTAATACGGGCAGGAACTGCCTCCTACCTATCTACTGCAGAAAAGTTCTAATCCACCTTGATGGCTGAAAAAATCTTTCGCACAAACCAAAAAGATACAAGAGAACCCACTGATCCACAAATCAAGAAGATGGCAAAACACATCAAAAACATGTATCCAAAGTAAAGCAAATAGGTGAAGAACATTTGACTGGCCTCAAGCGACTGGAACCAAATAATGCTATAACCAAAGAAATAGAACGCTACACTTCCACTGGACACAAGGGCAAACCACCACCAGCGATGATTTTCGTTGACGAGCTGGTAGTAAACCAGCAACACAGTCACCTCTGCACAGCTCAAAAGCAAAATGAAGAAAACAATAAAGGTGAATCCAAAGACATAGTAGTACTGCTTCATCCATAGACTTGACATGATGAAAAAGAGCTCTACATAGGCTCCTGAAAACGGGATGATTCCAGCAAGCAACATGGCAACCTTGGGATTGAATAGGATGGGACTCTCTGGGATGGCGCGGGCAATAGTGCTCGTCACAGTAGGGAACGAAATCGCCTCTCTCTTATAACCGAAGAATGCACCAACAAAGACCAATGGGATGGACACACAGCACCACATAGCGGCAAGAATGACAATGTCCAAGAATGGTGCCGAACCAGAGGAATGATAAAATGCCAAGATGGTGTTGAAAAATACAAAGACACCAAAGCACATACCAGGAAACAGAACAGCGGTAAAGACGGTACACAACTGCCATGCTCTTCCACGGAAAGACTTGTATAGACGACTGCTTGTATATCCAGCGAGGATCCCGCACAACATGAAACACACCAGAGTGGCATTCATCATACTTCCACGACGGGATGGATTGAGGAAACCAATAGCCGCAAGAACAATGGTGATAAACGTCGAAACGGTCAACTGTGCTCCACTTCCAACAAAGACACAGTAGAGCATGGGAGACGTCGTTGGAGGACGGAATACATCGGCATGAATTAGCTTCCATCCTGTCTCGTCGTATTCATCGTCATCTTCTTCATCATCTGCCAGTTGAGCAATGGCATTGTAGTTGGCAATATCTTTCTTGAGATTCTTGACAAGAACACTGATGATGAGCAAACTCAAAAACAGAATGATAAAGATACTGTTGGTGATGGAGTACCAGTGAACTTGGGGAGGCACTAATCCATCTTCATTGAGATAGACATCCCAACGAGACGACCAAGCTACATTACTTGACTTCCAAATAACATCATAGGTATAAAGAATCTTTTGCTGAGGTGCTACAATCTGGTTCTTCTGAATAGACCTTCTCGCCATGTGACGACTTGCAGTACAAGTAGACAACATCTTGTTGTATCCCTCCTTGGATTGTCCATCCCAATCGTATCCTCCCAAAAACTCATGAGCGATACTCATGGGCTCAACTGAAAATCCAACAACACGATATCCCTCCTTCTCCGGATCCGGCTGATGATAATCCAACATGATATTGACATGATTGAACACATAGGCATTCATGGCTGCAAAATTTTCCTTGGGACGACGCTGAAATTTCTTCTTCTTTGTCGGTTTATTTCTTGCATCTACAAAACCAATCGGGAATCCTCCCGCATAATGCTTCTGTCTCTGGCCCGCCCTTGCCGAACCTACCGAAGCAGAGGGTAGATTATCAATGATCCAGTTGTTATGATAACCCCTGGCGATGTGATACTTGAGATTCCTCGCTTGAAGAGGATTGAGAGTGATCTGGCACACTTTTTGACAGTACATATCCTTTAGCATATGAATGACATAGGGTGAGTTCTGCACCTTGTTTCCGGTAATAAATTCTCCGAGATTTTCCGATGCCATTTTGGGTCCCCCCTCCGGCTGACAAAAGGGAAGGCGGTAGTAGGGTTTAGGTATTTGAGTGTGAATCGATGTAATGGCGTTTACTTTGAGTTCAACTTCTTGGCCCTTTTGGAATGTTTGCGGTTTGACACCTGGAATGTAAAAGGCCTGAGAGGAGTGCCAGAGAAGGCAGGCGCTGAGGATGAGTGTTAGCGCACGCGTGGTGAGGGAGGCGTTGCTGTGCGTCATTTTGGAAAGGATTATCGGTCTGTTTTATAATTGCTCAACGATATGCTTGTGAGATGAGTGAATACTGAGTGAATGCGAAATGATGGCGACCGTATACTGTATTTATAGTGAGGCAGCCAAGCAAATCGTTTCAAAATATGCTCTACGACGAGAATGACTCAAGACTGAATGGCTAACTGATCGATTGGCTAAAAATGACGGTTCGATCTAAATACAGATTAGCAATGGATAGATGTACAGCGTCCTTTGTTTGAATGCGCTATCAGTAATATTGAAGGGAGTAGTACTGCAGCGGAATAATAACACAATGAATAAAAAAACGACCGGTTCAGTGTACGATTCTTCTGCAATGCAATATTTGTGTACCGTTCAGTTGCCATTTAGCATAGTTGGTATGTATCTTGTGTGCCAGAAAAAAAAATGCAGTAAAGCCATGTGCAGTAATCATGGGTATTCGGTGTACGTACACTCATGGGTTACGTTACCTACAGTAGTAGTAGACGTACGGTTCCTTGGTTTTCACGTTCTTTCCGGTAATCATTCATGCACATACGCTACCATATCCCAAACAATGACAACGGTTAAAACTTGGTGGGGGGCGGTATGTACGTATGGTACCAATCATACCCGGATGCTATTACATATTATTTTAGGTACAGAACTAGTAGAGAGCGTGCTGGATGAACGTACTGTACGTACTGGAAATGGACAAGATTTTCCTTTACGTATCATATAATTGTAGCATTGCATCCAAATCTCTCTCCAGAGATCTGCAGAAAAATGTTTGTGGACAATCCTGTATTCTTCTTTACAACAGTGTGTACCGGTACCAGTACACTGGAAAAGACGTAATGTATAATAAAACCAAAATAACAAAAATGTGTGGGAAACCGGCAAGGTTTTTCTGCCAGCTCTAAATATTTGTGGAAATTTGGGGCCTACAGACACTGCCTTTGATTGAGGATCATTTGCCACTTTGGCAAAAATCAAAGCAACAACATTTGGCATCATGGCTGTGAATCTAAGATGTGTCAAAAATAAGTTTTGTTGCATTTGCAAAGCAATCAAATTGGGACATGGATTTTAGTGATGTGGGCAACATATTGGTAACTGCTGATGTTTGATTCTTTTGCTTTAGTACTAATCAGTTGGGTTTGTTTTACTCAAGATTTTGGCAATGCTGGTGCGAGTCGTGTGCTGGATGCAAACAAATGACCATTGTATTACAAACTACTGTGCTCATGTACCACAAAGACAATGAGTAGAAAGGTGCACATACAAACAAAAGTTGAGTGGTTATTTGATTATATTACACTCACAAGGGGTTTGGAGTGAAGTATCATCAACTCTCCTGGTTCACTATGTGTCACATTAGGGCAGTAGCTAATTAAACTAAAGACCTTAGTTTGGTGAAAAGTCATGACTTACTAATGTTATATGATTTACGACTCATTCTCCTTCCCCCATCCACCTTTTCATATTTCAAATTTCTCTGTCAGCCCGCGAATTCATTCGGGGAGTCCGCGCTGGCTGAGATAATAATTCCCGTATCCAGTCCTCCCCTCCTGAAGTCCCCTTTTGCTCACTTGTTCACCGACGCTTAGATGCATACTACATGCAGTACTGATGGAGAAGAAAGGCTTCCATTTCCTCATCAGCTGTTCTGGTGGCATTGGCCAAAAGCTTGGTCTGCCTTGGCATCTCCTCCACTTGTTTGGAGCAATGCTTTAAAGTACTAAGATGGATTCTTTTTAGTTTTAGCTATATTATAGGTGTTGGTCACCTTCATCACTTCAGATTTGTCACACCTATGGATATCATGTAGAAAATGATACAAAAAAGTAGAGTAATAAATTATGAAGTTAGTTAAGAGTAGTTATTATTAAGTTTCAAGTTCCAGTCTCAAGTGTGATGACAAAAGTCCTCCTAGTTCTAGACTTATCTTTACTATCCTCCATCTTTATACTAGTACTAATTCAACTTTAGGACAGTGAGATAAAATATACTGATTTTTTTCCCCCTTCGCTTGTACTACCTCACGTAGTTTACGTAATGGGTGCCTGACGGCCTATCAAGGCAAACACATGCCAAGGGCTGGAGCCAGTACATAGCTACTCTAGCTACTGTATGCGTACTAAGAGAAAGATTGCATTACAGTAGTAACATACATACGCAGCAGGTGACAAAAACACACCCCGTTTTTTGCATCATCCATCATCTAACCACCAGACACCAGACATGGACATACCATTTTAGTAGACATAAAATGCACCTGTGACAGCAGAGATCAAGAAGACGATGAAAGTCGTCTCCGCATCCTTACCTCATTTCCATCTACTGTAACAAACGGATACTTTCCCTATTTCACTGGATCTTTTTGCAACAATTCAAAATCGATGCAATGATATCCTTCAACCGGACAACAAGAATGCTACTATCCTCTAAAGGCTTCTGTTCTTGGGGGGCATTACTGTTCTTCCTCTCATGTTGTTGTCTTCCTACCGTTTCCTGTTTTACGTCTTCTTTTTCAACTTTATCATCCTTTTATATTTCATCATCTTTCAAGCCAACAACGATAAATGATACATTGCACAAAATGCACACTTTAGGAACTGATTGTACTACCAGTCGACTTTATGCCTCCACTTCTTCTCCTTCTTCTGGTGCTGCTGATCTAAAGCCTTCTTTTCCCAAACAAAAGAAATTGCAAACTGTATGGAAATTTTTATTTCGTCGCTCTGATCGTCGTGTCGTCAATCAGACAAGGTCGGACACAATTAACAATCCTTCCCTCGAGTCTCCTCCCCCGTCCCATGCACCTGGAGAGCAGCAGAACAATCAGGAAGAGAATAGTGCTCGTAAAAAATTCAACAAGAACAACAACGACTCTTCCTCGCACTTCATTACAACCGTCACACAACTAAACAAATACTTTCAAGACCCTGAAATGAAATTTCGTACATCCAAGGGTGACATTGACTACGACACCCTTCTTTCTCATCTCGTTGTTCACGGCGATACCTCTCCCCTCGGAGCGACCCAGGGACCCTATAAAAACTTTACCCATCCCGTTCTTCAACTTCTCCATCAACGCCGTAATACTCAATCTCCTCTCACTCCTTCATCCTCCTCCTCCTCCCAACAGCAACGGCCGGATGGAAGAAAAGTCGCACTTATCATTGAAGGAGGAGGAATGAGAGGATGCGTCACGGCTGGAATGGTCTGTGCAATACACTACCTTGGCCTGGAAGATGCCTTTGATGTCATTTACGGTTCTTCTGCGGGTACGGTCATTGGTGCATACTTTTGTACAAGGCAATTGCCTTGGTTTGGTCCTGAAATATATTATGATTCGTTGACTACCGCCAAGAAAAGGTTTATTGATTCGAGCCGTATCATGAGGACTTTGGGGGTGGGATTGCTCGATCCGAGACTTATCAAGGATGTGATTACAAGACCGGCACATGGTAAACCCGTTTTGAATTTGGATTATTTGCTCAAGGAGACGGTGCAGGTGAGGAAACCGCTAGATTGGGAGAAATTTGTACAGATGCAAAAGGTTCAGCCTGTCAAGGTGGTGGCAAGTGGTTTGTTGAGGGAAAAGAGTGTCACGTTGGATATGGCCAACGGTGGGTTTAGTTCCTTGGAAGAATTTGCATGTGCGGCACATGCTTCGTGCTTGTTGCCGGGTATTGCGGGTCCGGTCATGAATTACGATTCCAATGTTGCTGCGAGTGGTGGCAAGAAGGAGGAAGCGGCGAGCAGCAAATACTTTGTCAAGAATGGTGTGAATAGACCTGGAGTCGAACCATTGGCGGACGCATTGGTTTTTGAACCTTTGCCTTATAGGACAGCATTGGAAGAAGGGGCAACGGACGTTGTAGTCTTGAGGTCAAGACCCGATGGGAAGGATGTGACGGGAAAAACAAGTTTGTTTGAAAAACTAATCTTTTGGAGATTTTTCAAAAAGAAAAATCGTTTGGATCGTATCTACAAGTATATGCGCACTCATCAACAAAAGAAATTGTATGCCGAACTAGTGCTGGAATTAAATGAGGCGACAAGAGGAGAAGGAGATAAGAAGAATATGATGGCTATTGCCGTACCGGCTGGATCGCCCGAAATCACAAGATTGGAAACAAGAAGAGAAGCCATTTTTGATGGCGTCCGAAGAGGATTTGCTCGAGCTTACGATGCACTTGTGGAAGATCAGAATGAGAGAGGGAGGGGCATGGAAGTAGCCATGCAGGTGTTGCCAGATGAGATTTTAAATTACGACCCATTGGAAATTGATTCTGGAAATATCTCCGCCTTTGAATATTATTTGAAACAGAAAAGAGACAATGGTGAACCATGTGACCTGCCCGAAATCACTGGCATGACGGCCGGACAAGCTGGACTTCCTCGATAGTCTCCATGATGAGATGATGTGCTCATTGTCCATCAGTGGTCTCTGTGAGAGACTGTGACAATCACCAGCATTCGTACTTACAAATGTGAAAGAATCGTATAAGATGGCCTCCTTTTAAGTCTGCTGCTACCTTAAAGCACCAAAATGGACTGGTTGGTATATTCACAACTTTTAAGAAAAAATAACGCTAATAAATTTATTTTATACAAGGCACAATACTAATTTCTCCTTCCTTTGATATTACCGTATATTTCAGTAATATACTGTTCAGTGCTGACACTAGTCTGGCACCAAATAATGCATCAACATTTTCATTCAAACCACTCCGCGAATAACTCAGAAAAATCAAATTTCTCGTAGTAGAGTGCTGGTAGTCGATGGAAGAATGTTTCTTCCTCTCACTTTGAAAATACTGCAATACCGTACTTTCTTTCTGACTTCTACCTACCTACCTACAGTACCAACCATATTACTGTACCACACACCACTCACACTCTCCAGGAGAAGTCGTATTAAACGTATGACATCCCATACACCTCCACGAAGTCGCCCCATCTGGAAGATCATAACTCATTTGACAATTCTTGCAATAAAAACGACTGTGTCCTGCTGGAATGGGAGGACCGGAAGGAGAATGGTTCTGGTTCGGCCCGGATTGTTCCGTAATGGGCACGGCTGAGTAAGTTATTTCGGGTTCCTTTGTTTTGAGCGAGTCCATGGTTGGTATGTCTGTCTATCTAATCTTTTGCGTCTAAACAACGAATGTGTCTCTATTGTCGATGAATGATTGTATGTTCCTTAGTGAAGGGATGGACGGGCGGAAATCTGATATCAATCTCCTATCTGTTTTGTTTTGATAGATCGATCTATCGATATAATAAATCCAATGAATTAGTCGGTTAGTTAGTGATGATAGAAAGAAATTTTCAATGGGATGTTTGATGTTTTAGTGAAAGTGTGAAAGAAGGCAAAAGACTCAAGAGAACTCAACCGAACACGATACAAGAGAACACGATCATCATCGATCGATCGATCGATCGCTAAAGCACGCACCGCAAACAGTGGATTATTGCCAGCTCCGTGCCAGAGGATTCATACTGGATTCATACATACTATGGAGTTACGTAGCAATACACGTATCTCTACTTTGGAGCAATTAGGAAAATTGTAACCTGTAATGCTGATGTAATGTTGTAACTTGTAACGCTGTTCGTGAGGAAACCTTGAGTGGTAAAAAAAAACAACAATGATGCACAATACATTTTACTGTAATATTTACTTACAGCCCATGAAGTCAGCCACTCAATCAATCACAAAAAGAGGGACAGACTAACCGATGAATATGTAACCAAACATTTAAAGAATTATGACAACCAATCAGTGTGCCATACATGCAGTCACCCCTTTCCCCGAAATACTGGACTCCATCCGTGATGACCCCCAGCAACAACAACTCACACATATCCTATCCATCCAATCTGCCATCCGTCACGCATGGGCTGGATACCAAAGAACCATTCTCGATCCTTACCACCATTCCATCTCCCCATCATCATTCCTCGGTACATCCCTCCCCGCCGATGATTTGGAACCTCTCACCCGCACCGGAAAGAGATGGTTGCATTCGGCCGCGACTCTCTTTGATTCCCTCGATACTCTGTACCTTGCTGGACTATACGAGGAATTTGAAGAGGCGGTGAATCTCGTCTTGTCCCTTCCTTTGCCTCTTCACCCTACGAAAACGTTTGAATATTCGATTCGTGTTTTAGGTGGACTTTTGGGTGGATATTCTGTGTCGGGAGATGAGAGATTGTTGGATTATGCAGAGTTTGTGACGGAGAGTTTGTTGGACGGTGCTTTCCGCAGCAGTCCGACGGTTTTGCCTCGTATGTTTGATGTGTTGGCGCCTGTATATGGGAAGAGAGTTGATATTCGAAGGAAGAGGTTTGTTCGCTGGGTGGATTGGGGAGGTGCTTGGATGCATCGAATGTATGCTGCTTTGTATCGATATGGGAGGGATTGGATGAGACAACATGAGATGAATTCTTTGGCGGGAGTTGGGAGTTTTGCATTGGAATTTTCATATCTGTCGTATTTGACGGGAGATGGGAGGTATAAGAAAGCATCGGATGATATTTTTGAATGGTTGCAATTGCAAACGGCAAAGAGTAGGAATACGGGGAGGGGGGATAGAGATGGCGACGGAGAGAAAGATGGGAGTGTCCAGGGGTTGATTGCTAAAGAATGGAATGTTATGACAGGTCGTCCTTTCACTGGTTCCATGGTGGGTTTGGGATCTGGATCGGATAGTTATTATGAGTATTTGATAAAAGGGGCAATATTGTTGCAGCCTTTGGTGGAAGAGGGGGAGGTGAAAAAGTTAGAATCCTATGTGAAAGTGATGGAAGAATCTTTTTTTACTTTTGAGGATTCTGCAGCTTCTGGGTTGTGTCGACGATTAGAGGAGAAGCGGGTAGATGCATCATCTGGGCATGAAAAACTACCAGGTGCTATTACGACATATCCTGTACAATATGGTTATGAATACGATCATCTCTTGTGCTACGTGCCAGGTATGATGCTGCTGGGAGAGAATTTTTATAGAGAAAGGATACAATATCATGGCACGAACAATCGTGTCATTGCAGAACTCGGAATGAATTTGACCCTGGGTTGTAGAAACACCTATGCCGAAACTATGACACATCTTGGTCCTGAACGGATGAAATTGCGTAAAGGGAAAAAGACGGTGATCACAAATGGTGGATACTACCTGCGACCAGAATATGTGGAAAGTTTGTTTGTATTGTATCGTTCTACCCGTGATGAAAAGTACCGCGATATGGCCTGGGAGGTATTTGAAAGTTTAGAAAAATACTGTAAGCATGATCTTGGCTATACGAGCCGGCGGAATGTAAATTCCCTCACAAGGCAAAATAGAATCAACGAAATGCCCTCCTACTTTGTCGCAGAGACTTTAAAGTATTTGCTTCTTATATTTGCACCGGTGGATTATGTTGGATTGGATGAGTTTGTGTTTACGACAGAGGCACACCCTTTACGACAGCTTCATACAATGGTGAACCGATCGGACAGTCCTTGTGAGAGACAAACATCCGTTGTACATCAGCCCGTTGCCAATATTTTTGTCTTGAGTTTCTACAGTCTTGTCATAACCTTGTGCTACTTGGTAACGAAACGTTTGAGACCCATATCACAGAAGAACCAACATAAAAAGCGGCAGTAATGAATATTCATCTGCTAATAGTTTATCTCTGTTTAGTCTTGCATTAATGATTCTACTGCCGCATTCAATGCATCATCCAAATCATGAACAAGATCTGCGCAACTTTCAATCCCAACTGACAGTCGAATCATGGTTTCGTCAATGTTTAATTTCTTTAATTGATCACTAGGGACACTGGCATGTGTCATCAAAGCAGGGCTTTCGGCAAGTGATTCTACAGCACCCAGTGATTCTGCAAGTGAGAAAATTTTAAGCTACATGCAGCGGTGTTTTTGTGTTAGAAAGGGTGAAGGGATGAATACATACACGTGCATCTTTTCGTACCTTTTTCAAAACAATCAGCGCTTGAGTCCTATTTCCAACACAATAAAAGGCGATCATGGCGCCAAATCCATGTTGCTGTCGTTTGGCGAGCTCATACTGGAGATGCGAGGTGAGACCCGGATACAGGACTTTGGTGACACCCTTGTGATTTTCAAGAAATAGTGCAATTGCAAGTGCATTTCTTCGCGTAGAGAAAGAATCGGGCGTGATGACATGAGTTTGGAACCTGAAATGGAAGACTGTAGGAGTAATAGACTCACCTTGCCGCAGCTTCCATGCGAATATGCAACGTCTTAAGCCCACGATGTGCTAAATAACAGTCAAAAGGGGAGGGCACGGCACCCATTCCATTCTGAATGAATCTTAATCGTTTATACAAGTCTAGGTTGCTAGTGCATACAACGCCCATTACGACGTCTGAATGACCATTGATATATTTTGTCACAGAGTGAACTACCAAATCAGCTCCGAGATCGATTGGGGATTGGAAATATGGAGAACAGAACGTATTGTCAACTGCTAGCAAACAGTCATTTTTATGCGCCAAAGTTGCAAGTTGTGAAATGTCGGAAATCTTCAGTGTTGGATTAGTCGGAGTTTCCAACCACATGAGACGGAACTTGTTGCAAAAGTTCTTCTCGAGTGACTTCACATCCGTAAAATCAGCAAACACGACCTCAATATTCATTACAGGCTGCACAATTTTCCTAAAATAACGTTGTGTTCCTCCATACACATCGTCCACACAAAGAATGCTTTCGTTATGTGAGAGTAGATGTACTACAGCTGAAATAGCAGCGCTGCCGGAAGCAAAGGCTACACAGTACTTTGCATTCTCTGCTGCCGCCATTGCACGTTCAAATTCACCTCTTGTAGGGTTTCCCGTCCGTGAATATTCGTATCCCAATCCGAAACTGTTGGGGTCATTGGAACAGGTAGGGATTCCTGGATCATTCTGCTTGAACGTGGTTGAGAGAGATATTGGGTAAACCACTGCACCTGTGGGATTTCTACTCACATTCTCCTCTTTATCAATGACGAAGTTGTGATTCCCGTGTAAGTAAGTAGTTCCTTTTGAGCGAAAAGGATCTATTCAAAGTATATTGTTAGGATTGATCGTAAGGAGAAGGAAAGGAAGGAACTTGGGCAAGTCTCTCGTGTCGGCGACCACCGAAAACACAAACGATGAATCATAGCATACATAAGCTCTAAACTCACCAGCATCTTCTACTGCTCGCCTCCATTCATTTGCTGGATCGAAATTCATACTCCTCTTTGTCTTTTATAGTATTTTGCTATTTTTCTATCAAGGCGATGTCATAAATGTGTAGGCATTACACATCATGAAAAGAAAGAAAAGGTGTCAGATGTCAGAATGCAGAATACCATCCCTCAGCTATGCGTACAGGAATGACACCCGTGTGAAAAGGATTCTGTGGTATTTTTAGCGCGCGGGGCGGACTTTTTTACGTCGCTCGAGAAGATGATGTACCTGTAACACATTTCTACTTTGATGAATAGCATGTTATTAGTCATTTATATGTTTTCCGCTCCCTCATTCATTTATTTAAGTACTTAAAAAAGACCTTGGGGTACGCATTCATTGGCCCAAATTTGTTCCATAGGCTGACGTGCTCTAATTAAGTGAACCTGTCCCTTCTCTTCATCCACAAGTACTTCC
>JAAMXU010001520.1:0-16575 GCA_019693545.1 Chaetoceros muelleri
TTCCAATGGCTTTCCTTCTTCAGAATCATCATGATTTAGAACATCGTTTCTCTTGTCAAATGATTCCTTGTTTTTATAGACTTGAAGAGCGCCGGACGGGAAATCCTTGAGATATCCAGGTTGGTCGTATTTTGTTTTGACGGCGTCTCGAAAGTCAGCCACATCTGCAGAAGCAGTATCAACAATTACTTTATCGGCACTGGTTCCCTTGTACGATTGACCAGTATCCGAATCCACGAGAATAAACCAACAAATGAGAGGAGGGATGTTAGTGTCGGATGAATTACCCGTATTGATTGAAGGAGAATTGGATGTCTTTTGCTTTTTATACATTTTTATTTGCTTTAAAAAAAAGAAAAAGAACAAGGCAGAGCACAGACCGACTTTAGAAGCAAGATGCTTTTCATGTTGCACAGTATTATGACGTACAAGTACCGTGGTTCACCCCACCCCTCTACTACACTATGACAGTCGTTGGGAGAAATCGGACGTTTACTCTAGAGGAAACTCCTATTCCATTCCGCCCGAGCGCGCCATGCCAACTGTTGGTAGCATGGCGCGCCGGGCGGGGGATGGGTGGGAGGGCGCTTAAAAATTATTCTAAATAACGAGTGTTTGCGTATTTGTTCAATACTCACTTTTCAGCACACTCTAAAATTTTATGAACCTTCCCCAGGAGTCCATTCAACATCCACGGCCGTTTTATTCGTACCTTGACTGATTTATTCTTGTAGAGCTACCGTTGGTGGTAATGATGACTCTATTCACACATGCTATTTAAATTATATTCCAATTGCTGTGAGCGTAGTTTTACCCTGAAACAATGACTGGCTAATTCCTGTAAGATTAGTTTGCCGGCTTCGCGAACTGAGGCTTAAATGATCGTTGAGGGGGGTGTTGGTGTGCATCCAGCTGCATCACCCCGTCGCTACATGGCCTTGGTTCACCCCACCCCTGGAGGCCAGGTACGAAAAATCGGCCCAAAATGGTGTGTGATCCGCATTTAAGTATTTTTCTGAAACGTTCTTTTAACGGTCTTTTCGCTTGAACCTCTATTCAAAAATGCCCCGTGGGGGACCCCTTCACAGAACTATAAGATGAGTTACAACATCAGAAAAATGGCACATTCTGCATCATGTGTGAAGTGTGAACTGGGAAGATTTAGATTATTTCTGAAGTGCTAAATTTCTTCTCTTGCTGTCCATCATGTTGCTTTCTTAACAAATTTAAATAGCAGCACCAACTGCAGGAATGATCCAATGGTACTCTCTTGCATTCCCTTTCATTTTTTCAACTTTGAGGTTAAATCATCAGTGTATTCAAATAAGCCTTTTGTTGTATCAGCCCAAAGTACTTTCACAGTGCTGTTCTTTGGTTTTGCACCAACCATATTGAATTCACCAATAACATTTGCATCCAAAATTTTCACATGTTCGTCTATTCTGCTGTACAAATCACCATCAATGTAACAATTATTTCCACTCCTAAACTTTTCCTCATCACCACCATTTCGTTTAGAAGTACGCATCTTTGTATACAGTAGTTCGTGGCCTATTGCTGTACCTTCATCCAAACCAATGAACTTATCTGGCAAATGGAGAGGGATACATCGATTAATGTCTTTTACTGCTCTGTCAGTTGCGCTCTTAACAAAATCAGAGAAAGATACTACATAAAAATGTGTCAATGTATAATGTCAGAAATAAAAATAAAGTTTTTTGGTAGAAGATCCAGAACCTTCAGAACCTAATCCTCTGACAGTAGCTTTGTGATTTCTTGCGGCGGGGGATAACAAAAATACATTTCTGGAGTCAGCGGATAACCATGTCCAGACTTTGAAAAATATCTTGTTTAATTGATCTTTTTTCGATTTGGTTGTGTATTTGTGATGCCGCATGCCACTGTGATCAGAAGGACTCAATTACATCACAAAATAATGGATTGAGTGACGTTGTTCCATTTCCCAATAACAATACTATGCATTTATTAGGAGGAATGGAATTCTTTTCAATACTAATACAAATATTTGCTTCGGGGGTACTTTGTATTGTATTGCAATTTTTTGGTTTGATGTCAATTTGTTTCATTGTGTTGATCGTATTGAATCAACTGATTTTGCTAATGTGTTATTGTAACTACACATGTGTAAACAAATTTTCAGTTTGGTTATAAACATCATTCTATTCTTATTGGCTCACAGCACATGTCAATTGATGTCATCGTGCAGCCTTAGATTTTGCTCTTTTCGGCACGTTAAAAATACGTTATTAAAAATACTTGAATGCGGAAAACCGGGCCGGTCATCCGTACCTTCCCTCCCTCCTGTACCTCCTGTGTATATTGTCAAGAAGCTACGTGTAGATGAAGACAGTAATGGCCGATAAAAGCCCCCAATAGTGATGATTGAATCACTATCGAGTATTAGTTTATTTTAAGGATTGTGAGACTAAAACTAAACCTAATACATCCTACGCTTTAGACCATACCACAATCTACCGTAGACTGTCGGCTCTGCTGCTCTCTCAGGGGTTGTCCGTTGGACAACGTGAGTGACGCACGAGGTCGCGCTCAACATGTGTGGCTATTACTAGCTTACACCGCAGGCGCGCCTCAGCATTGCCTGACCTCCTCTTTGAGTGCGAATCCGTGTCCATCACCCACAGGGGACCCCACTCTCCTCTCAAGCTCAAGCTCCCTCTGACAAATTATTATGATCACAAATATGGAAATCCGGCGCCCAAAATACACTCGAAACATGACCAAGGAAAGGCTGAGAAGGTATCTGCTTGGTCATAGCTAATATCAGACAGATTATGTTGACCTTTAAACCAGAAAGGAGCAACAATACCAGCAGTGATAGCCTCGCGAACAAGATAAAAGGAAATGGCAACATGCTTCTTCTTCAGCGTAGCAAAGGGATCAGAAGCGTTCTGAATAACGCTAAAGTTGTCACCAAAAATGCGGGTAGGTGCAGACCGATCGGAAGGGATGGGTATCCCTAAGCAACGCAACATATAACGCAAGCTCTGAGCCTCCTCTATGGCCGTACAGAGGGCAGAAAACTCAGCATGATAAAATCCTGAAGGAAATCAGGATGAAGAGCCTCAAATTTGGAAGTGCATCGATCAAAGACCAAAGGTCTGGAATCAATAGCAATCAACCGATCAGGAAACATCTTCAAATAGCCAAAACAACGGAGGGCTAGTTGGAGATGTTGTTCGCGAGGGCAAGCACTGAAACGATTCAGGGAAGCAACAGCATGACAAAGATCAGGGCGACCAATCGTGACCAACCACTGAAGCATGCCCAAAAGATGCTGATACTGACGATGACCATCAGTATCAAGAAGAGGGGAAGTGTCAGTTTCAGGATGACCTCCCTCTGAATCAGAAGCAGGGAGGGGCGTCTTGAACTTACGCAAAACACCATGAACACTTTCAACACGACGAATGGACTCATGAGCAAAAGTAGTAGAGCCCATAGTCCAAACGTCATGGGATGCGTGGTATTTATAATTATTACCCAAGTAATAATCACGCTCACCACTCTCTTTCACAAGAAATGCCCCTTTGATCATTTCCATCCAGCGTTCTGGATCTTTAGCGACGATTTTGAAATCGTCCACATGAGTACAGATGTAATCGTACCCATCACCAGACTCGCGAAGTCTCATCCAAACATCGCGATCATAACGTGTAGGCACGAATCCAAGACCACGCAGAAAATCAGCGAAGAGAGTGCGATAACGCTCAGCACTGGTGGTAAGGCCGTAGAGAGCACGAACAATGATGGCAATCATGCCAGCACGTTCGCCAAATTTGGCACCAAGACGAGTGTAGCACTTCTCTTTGGTGAATGCCTGGATAAAGGCATTACCTACATCCCCAGTCAATACTTGAAGACCTTGATGGTGTGCAATGACATCCAAAAGACGAACCGAGATGACTTTCACAACCGTCGCGCGAGTAGACAAACCACGTCGATCAACACCATGACCTTGAACGACCAAGTGAGCCTTGTAGCGAAGGTCACTCTTGATGTCATAAACAAGGCGAAGGGGAGCATACTGATAGTCAGCAGAGGGCTTGAACTTGGCGGATTTGAACTCAAAGCACTTATGGTGGATGAGAGCAGCGATCTCCTTCATCACTGCCTCCTGCCACTGCCTATTGCCGGCTGCTTTGTCAATCCGAAGCACATCCTTCCATGTCCGAGGTACCTCTAGTCCGTATTTGAAGTCACCATGCTGACGATTATTATGTCCAGGCTTCTTCTTCTTTTGACGTCGAATCGTAATAAGACGACGGCGCTTTGTACCTCGGGAAGAAGAGAGATGCCCCATGTTCACGTCATCTGAACATGGAATACTTCCGTGATGAACACGGAAGAGGCGTCGCATTGCACGTCGCACCGCACGAAGGCAAGAACGTGCCCATTGACGATGAATGGTATTCAAGTGTCGACCCAAATCTGTCTTGAGAATATACTCAGCAACAGCATGTGGGTCCTCCTCCTTGAGCAACGCGATGGGGTGAAACTCATGGGCTCCAGATGAGTATTCCACCTCCAATTCAAGGATACCTTCTACGCACCGATGCCGTACAATTTGAACAATCTCGAGATCAGAATCAAATTCTTCAGCCGGGCTATCTGAGTTGAAGAAGTTGTTCACCTGCTGTGCTACGGTGTCACCATCACTGGGATCCACTTCAGAGGGGATGACAGGTTCATCATCGATAACAGAAGCTACAGACTCACCACTGGCAACAGACGAGTCATCCACCAAAGATTGGGAGACCTGCGGGACAGCGTCATCCGTGCGATTGGAAGGAGGATCATCTGGTGTGGTGGGAACAACACGCTCAGGCAACGTGACATTAGAAGGAACATGCCCCTCTTCTACAAGGGAATCCGCAGGGGAAGAGGAAGCATCCAACTGGCCTAATGTAGGATCAATGGATGGATCCAGTGTTGGCGCCCCACTCAAAGCAAGAGAAGAAACATCACCATCCGCTGGTTCAGGGCGAATTGCTGAATCCTCTACAAGCTCCTCTAGGACGATATCACCAACCAACTGGTTGCCATGTTTATCATGGAACTGGAATCCTTCCAGAGATTCTCTGCAAGTCGGCGGCTCCTCTGAAAGAGAAGACAAATCACGCAAGCGCACTACACTGCGAATTACTGTAGTCGGATGTGGCGTCAATGGAATCTCACTTATATCTCTGACCGGGAGAATGACATAGGAGAATCCATCAGTGACATCTTGTCACAGGGAAAGCTGACCCTAGGGTTATAGTACCAAACGGGTGCGAACCAACGAAACCTCAGCACACTGATATCGGGTGTCTCGCCCTGGAGCACTTCCTGACCTGGCCTCCAATCCAGAGATTGTTGCGCAAGCAGAGGACGCACATAATTAAGATATTCAAGTGCATAACACCAATATTCTAGAGGAGCCCATGGAGTCATGTGAAACAGCTTGAGAATGGAAGTCTTCAACAAGCCTCCTCTGAGTTCAGCGTAGTTCTGGTTTTGACGGTAAGCCTCAGCAAACCGACTCTCAATGACATTATCGCGAAGCACCTTCACCCAAGCACTACCTTGGTAGACCTTGGCATTGTCACTAACAATGTAATTGGGCGCTCCGATCTCATGAATAATGTCCTGCAACTCACCAACAGCCTGTGATTCGCGGGTGATAAGTTTTCCCACATCTACGTTACAATGATAGAAGGCAAACATCTGGAACTTGTCATATCCACGAACAGACTTGACTGAGGCGAAGAATGTATCAGTGAAGAGAGTGTTGTTAATGCGATAAGGACGCAACATTCTAAGGTGAGCCTTAAAATGATCCCTCATATATTCACGTGTCTCCGCTTCTACTGTACGCACCAACTGTGTCGTATTTTGCAACGTCCGTTTCGTGACTTCGAGAGTCGGGAAACCAAGACGAGCACGCCAATCCAGCAAAGTATCATTGTCCACAGCAACAGGAGCACGACGAGTTGTGATCCTTTCCTGTGGCTCATAGCACAAGGGAGAGGTAAGCTCCAAACGTGGGAGATCCTCCAAATCCTCCTCTGTCGGTTTGGTAATGGAAAGAAAAGTTTTCCAACCATCAAAATACAATGGCACAGTGATATCATTGACACGTATCATCTGCTTACCAGGACGACCATCAGCACCCCTATGACAAGTGGCGGTTTCATCAACAATCATGCCATGAGCACGGAGCTGATGAGGCTGGAACAAGGCTTCCGACTGGTCAGGATCAGTATCTAGAAGAGCCTGATTGACCACCAATAAGTAAGAGGAGGTGTTCTGGAGAACAACTTTGCAAATACCATTGACTACTTCCATGGCATTGCTAGAAGACATGCGACCCTGCAAGGGGCCATCAATGTAATAAAAACGTCCTGACCTGGAAGATACAGTGAAGCATTTGATATTGATGATGCATTGATCACAACCACTATCAATGACCGCAATAGGGTCATCTTTGGAAGGAATACAAAGATCACAATAAAAGGAAAGATGACGACGATTCCTCATAACTGAAATTCTACTAATTAAAGAATGGGAATCTAAGTCATCAAAAGAAGCTCCACTCTTCCAGCCAGGCTTGAACCGTCAGGATTTGCGGCGACCTCCACCAAAGAGGAATCTGGCATCCCTACCACCAGAAGAAGAGTCCCTTTCACGAGAAGGAGAGCGAGAACGAGAACGTTTGGAACCACGCCTGGAACGCTTCCTATCACCTCGACGAATCTTCTTCCTACTGTGACGATCATCGCTACTTCCCGAGGCATAATAATCACGGGAAAGAACCAGAGTCAAAAGAACGGCTGCGGGAACGAGAAGAACGACCACCGCGACGACCACGACGGTCTTTAGTGTGATGGTGATTCTTTCGAGAACCACGACCCTTATGATCGCCATCATTTCTACCACGACCACGTCCACGATCCTTACTATCATCATTATTGCCACCAGGAGGATACTAGTGAAACACCCACTCCTGCCTCTTCTTCTCGTCCGTGGCATTGTAGTCTTTCTTGCTACAATGAACCCTCCACTTCTTCTTCAACTGATTGAAGACAAATCCACCAATACAATCGCGAAGGGAGGTAGGGAAAGGAGGTACATTCCAACCGAGTTTGGAAGAAGAAGAATTACCAGCATCACCAGAGGCCTCTTGGCGCACACCACCACGACGGGCCTGTTTGGTCGAGGATGGGTTACCAGCAATAGTAGCACGGTGCTGAAAAGCACGATAGTGATCTTCCAAGGCCTTGATCATGTCGTCCGGCTTGACATGCCGATTCTTGCTGAGGTCAATCATAACGGAATGAAATTCCTCACAAGAAACAGCACGGATGATGAGGGCACGCATCACTGCATCATCGCCGAGAGCAATACTATTCACAGAACGAAGCTGACTAATCGCGGTCTTGTAAGTGTTCAAGAAACCAGCAAAATCATTGACATGATCAACAGAGAGGTTGAACAGAGTAATCCACTGACGCAACTCTCTATCAAGCTGCTGTCCAGCATCATCGAAGCAATTCTTGATGCCGACCCAAAGCCTAGCAACAGAGGTCTCGTTCTTCAACTGCTCGTTGATATACGAGATAGTACTCTTGGCAATGGACGCATGGAGACAAGCACAGAATGCCTCGCTCCAAGAGGACACAAGCTTCTGCTCGTCGGTCTCAGTGAGGTACTGTTTCACCCCACGAGACTGGAAGACATACTCAACAGACTTTCTGTAATCAAGAAAGTCGCTGGCATCGATGGCGAGCAACGGAAGATCAAGATCTGGAGGGGCATGCCCCTTCACAGATGGATTGAAGGACACAGTACTAGGGACGCGCTGGGAAGAATCCACAGTGAAACCGCAAGCCTGCAAAAGAGATGGATTAGAGACAATGCGATGGATCGCACTGAACCTCACACCACCAGAAAGATACAAGCGCTCTGGACAGCCTTGAGCAACCTTGACAGCCTGAATGATATACCAAAGACTCTTCTTGGTAGCGATCTGTCTCAAGATCGGACACAGAGTATCAAAATTGAGGTCACCGTAATCCAATAGAGCCAAGGCATCATCGGCTCCAATACCATTGCGGAAAAGGAAAACCCAGAGCTCACGAAACAGACGATCGACACGAAGGTAAGTCAGATCCATCCATTCGGAAGAGGAAAGAATGCAGCAAAGAATCTTGGCTAATTGTCGAGAATCGTTTCTGCATTGGACGACGGAGCTGAAAGCCGCTCTCACGTCGCCCTCATCAGTCGGCAGCCGACCAGGGCAAATACCTGGCAGCCGATTTGCCGAAACAAAGAGCTCCCAGTCCGGATAATCCGAACGAGCTCGCAACTCTTTGGACGATGTAGCCTCCAAAAGATCACCCAGAGTAACTTTAGCCAGGGGAACAACACCTTGGGAACGAAGATCGCGAGCCGAAGCGGGAAGCAGATCGGAGGAAACATCCGGATTGCTGTCCACCACCACGGTATCCATGTCCTTGCGGCGAATCGATCCGTACAGAGGATGATAAGGAGTGAGCTCATCTGAATCAGCAGGATCGTCGCCAGAGAGAGAGAGTCTTCTTCACCACGAACGCCACCAACTTCATTCAAAAGATCGTCTGGACGCGTGCTCCGAGAGCCGCTAGGAGGAACGGTCTTGGGAGCAGCCGAAGGGGAAGCGAAGCTATCGCCAAGGAGACGAGAGAGAGGAGCATTCTTATCTCCACTCTTCTTCTTAGGAATCTTATACTTGGAGGACGGGGTCGACATGGCAAAGCGAGAGAAGATAAGAGAGAGTAAAACTGTAGAAACAGACTGTTAATCGTCAAGAAGCTACGTGTAGATGAAGACAGTAATGGCCGATAAAAGCCCCCAATAGTGATGATTGAATCACTATCGAGTATTAGTTTATTTTAAGGATTGTGAGACTAAAACTAAACCTAATACATCCTACGCTTTAGACCATACCACAATCTACCGTAGACTGTCGGCTCTGCTGCTCTCTCAGGGGTTGTCCGTTGGACAACGTGAGTGACGCACGAGGTCGCGCTCAACATGTGCGGCTATTACTAGCTTACACCGCAGGCGCGCCTCAGCATTGCCTGACATATATCGTGGCTGCACTCTTACTACTATGACACATCTACTATTATTATATATGGTCGTTGGAAGAAATCGGATGTTTACTAGGAAACTCCTATTCCATTCCGCCCGAGCGCGCCATGCCAACTGTTGGTAGCATGGCGCGCCTCCTCCAGTGCCAAGTAAAAGAAGAAAAGGGGAGGGAGGGAAGGACCGGAAAGGGGAGCCTAAAAGGAAGGAACAAGCTGGTTGGGTAGTAGTGTAAAGGTGCCACCTTGGAGCATCTTTTGACTGAAATCCTTCATGAGCGTTTTGGCTCGGAGGTGGAGGTATCGGAGCATTTGATCCGAATGCCACCACCCCCAAAGCTCAATATGACAACTAGCCACATCAGCACAAAGTAGTGCAGTAGCACCCGCTGCACGGAGACATCTGGCGGAGACATCGGACGGTAGGAAACCGAGGCGAGGCCCGAGAAGAAGTTGTACGGCGGTGCGTAGTGTGTGGGTGTTGTGAGACGGCAGGATCGCGACTGGGCTTTGTTCTTGGAAACCCGTCGCGAGGGGGGTGTCAGGGGACGCGTGATGTTGACGTAGATGCGTCACGCGCCGTACTAAAGCCAGGACAGGGCATAGATACAGGTCACCACTGCGAGCATGACCAATGACTTCACCACAAACTCCATTTTTTTGTGTAGTGAAGGTCAATGTGGCAAACGTGGCCTGGGCAATGAGGTCTATCGGGGCCTCAGCAGCATTCAATCTGGTTTCACCAACAAAGAATTGCATATCCTGAAGTTGGAAGGGAGAGGTATCTGAGCGATTGGCAGTGTATTCACCAGGGCATAGTAAGAAAAAGAACGCTAGGATTATCATGTCGGCAGTCACGAGATGAATGGCATTCTGTTGTGTGACGGCATGGTGTGCAATATGGCGGATGACTTGTACCGGGACAGGCTTGACACGGTTCGGAGGTGGATCTTCTTTAGTGAAAGATTTCAGCATGCGGGTCAAGCGATAATCAACCTTTCCGATGTCATTCAAGCAAGGATCCCTGTGGCCCAACAAGGCGAATGTTTGGCCAATGCTCCGTAGGTAATCTTCAGCTGTCCTAGAGCGCACGGCACTTTTGTTTCGTGCAAGGCATCCCTGTCGAACTCGGTACAAGAAGACTTGTAAGATTGGTATTTTGTCTTGGATGGTTTCGAGAAAGGGGTCGATGCCCAACGCAGTTGTGTACTGGGACCAGGCGCGCCAATGGGTGTTGGCGCTGGCGCTTCGACCAGTAGCGACTCCACGTTGAACGGCTTCTTGAGCAAAGCCGAGATCACGGCAGAAACCAGAGACGGCGTCGGGGTCACAAGCCGAAATCCATTGTCCTGTGAGTAATTGGAGTTGAAGTATGAAAGAAAGTCCTTGTTAGATAGGTGAAACAGGCGGGAGGCATCGTCGGCCATAGGATTCGAGCCGCCGGGAATGTAGTCATGTCGAGGTACGTAATGATGCAAGCGCTGATGCATGCCGAGCAAACAGAGCAAATACGGGGGAGTGGTTGCCGATGTGGTACTGCCCTTACACTGCCAAAACAGTGCCGCTAGATTGTCTGTCTTACTCACGATGGTGCACTCGCGAATGTCATATGTTTGACACAAGATATCGAGATGGAGAATGCCTCCTGCCAACTCCAGATCTGAAATGGAAATAGTGCCTCCAGGATTGGTATCCGTGACTAGTCGCTGCTGTATTTCCTGTGGCCATTGATATCGCCAGAGCACTGGTTGTCGGCTGCAACTACCTCGAGGCGATAGGTGTACTGCTGGAAACCAAACGCCACCACTACCAGTGCCGGAAGCGTCATGGTATCCAAGGGCCGAAGGAAGGAGAGGAACTAACTCCGCAATACGTGTGGGGCTGGAAGTGATGTGCTCGAGAATCCATCGAAAATCTGTCAGTGCTTGATGAACCTCAGCATTCAATGGGACTCTTGTTCTTGTTTTCTTGGCTAGCGCTGCTTGCAAATGGCTAAACAGGCCTCGGGATCCTGGCAGGGCTAAGGACATGGAGCGGAGCTCACCCAATATCTTGTGCCATTTCTTCACCCCAATGCGCCGCTGAGTGCCAGGCACGGAATCTAGGATTTCCCATAGGCGAGCAGCACGGTGGGGGGACAGAGCGATAGTTTTGGCGATTGTATCCACTTCCCATCCCAAGAGTGTATGCTTTGTTTTCCAAGAAGCGTCACCCTTATGGAGCTTCTTGAGCGTCACCCTTATGGAGCTTCTTGAGCGAGACGGGCTCGGCTCGGATCGTGTCATCATCGTCATTGGGCCGAAATACCTTTTCAACCGTGTTCAGCAACTTGTTCCGGACATTATGAAGACGTTTCAGAACTCCTTGGGATACGACAATGAAGTCGTCAACATAGACATCTACCTCGGCTACTGGAGGTGCGGGACGAGGCAAGGAAGGATCTGGATGAATGTTGTTCTCTATGCAGGACGGAAGGTGACCTTGGACTTGGTGGTACTTTGCTGCGCAGTCTCCCAGGGGATGTTCCGGTGAGGTGGCCTCGGATTGTAATTCGTGGTTGGTTAAGTCGGCTATAGTTTCAGTTGCGGTACAGAAAGCGGGTGGAGAATTTTTCCATCCCATTGGGAGCACTAGTGGGAGTGCGACTAGGGGTTCCGTTCCTTGTGGCGCCGGGAAAACAACGCCCAAACGTGGGATATCATCGGGACACAAGTCAATTCCATAAAAACCATCTGCAATGTCTAGTTTGAGGAGATAGACCGGACCATGTTGGGGATCGGCGAGGAGGATATGGCGTAGAATCCGATCCAGGGTGTGTCCGAACTGCATAGCGTCATCCGCTATGAGAGGAAGGGTCTCTTGATTGACACCATATAACATATAGTCCACTATCCATCGTGGTCGTCGATCTCACTGGGGTACTACTCCCGGTGGGCTTAGTCTGAGGTTAGTGAGTTGTTCTACAGCAGAATAGGGGAGGATCGTCCACTTTGATCATGTCCACGAATTCGTCACTCAAGAAGTTCAGGTGGTCTTGGCATGACTTGTGGGCGCCACGTGCTATCGCTTGGTCCAGCCGTTCCTTTGTCCAGGGTGCGGTACTCACTTTGACAGGCACTCCATGTTCCCTGTAGTGTTTGAGAAGACGCTTTGCAGGATGTTCAAATGGCAAGTCGGCAAGGTCCTTTCAGTAACGTCTTGCCTGCACAAACTTTCTCCAACCTAGCTTTTGCAGCAGGGAGAGATCACGTGAAATGCACTTACCTAGGGTCTTGGGCAATCCTGTCAAAGTGAGTTGTGTTCTCGAGCTAGTTTCCTGTTGCGTTGTTGATTGGGAAGGAGAAGTTTGTGGTGGCTTTGAAAGAGGGAGTATATTATGATTATTGAGACGAGTACGCTTGAGGGTGTCTGTGGTCTTTTTACTAGGCATTACGCTATCGTTGTGACTATCCACCTCTTTGTCTCTTGCCCTCTTCCAGCCTACCCGTCATTCCTTGGGATAATTCGTGGCACACCAAGTCGCAAGCTCACTCGCTTCTTCTGTCGTGTATGCCACATGATCTGCTGCTCTGGGACAACGTGCATTGCACTGGCCTTTCGTGTGCCATGCTAAGCAGACAGGTTGATTGTCCACTTTAGACAAGGGCAGAGCGGGTAGTTCCTTCTCAGCAATCTTCCGGCAAATCTGGCGAGTTCTGACTTTGTTAAGCTTGCGGTACTCCCCGAATACACCTTCTAGGAAAGGGGGTTGCTTGCAACTGCATCCTCCGTGTTGGTATCCTTCGGCACCTTAACAGGAGTGTCTCTGGGAGTCACACCTGGTGTCACGTTCGGGTTGGGACGTGGTACCACTCCTAAGCTCTCCAATTTTAATTCCTTTAAAACCCCCGGGGACATTGTGGGCTCCCACTGCGTGAACTCATGTTTAATATCGTCAAACACTTGCTCGAACCTTGGTGGCGCCCTCGCCGCTGGAGTATTCCCTTGCATCTCAAACCAATAACTGAGATCAATGGCGTTTCTTTTGAGGTTTTTAGTGGGGAATAATAGCTGCTCTCGCACTGTCGCTAGCCCTTGTTGATGCCTGTGGAGCTCTGCTTCAGCACTACTGAAATGTAGGTAAAACTTCTCATATGCCTTGGTTAACCTATGGTCTTCTCCCAACACAACTGCCAGTAGTATATGCACCCTCCTTACTTGGTTCCTGGCTTGGTAAATAGCGCGAGGGGCGCCGGGCTTGGCTTGCATAACAACAGCAAACTCACTCAGAGGGGGTGCATTGCTGCCCTCATACATTGCCTCATACAATGCTTTGGAGTTCAGGGCGCCCTCTACCGCCTCCTCGGGGAATAAGAAAGGTTGCAAACCCGTAGAGACATGGTCATTGGTGACCATCGCGAACCTCAAGCTCTTGATCATCTCAAGCACGGCGGGTGTCACTATGAACTGGAGCTCGCTCTCGCCTAGCTCCTCCTTTGTCCTATCGACTGCCCACTGTAGCACACCTAGTTGTTGCGCCTTCTTGGCCTTGGCGAGATCACGCCAGATCTCCTGTACCTCGGCAACTGTTTCAACTTGGCTCCAGCGTAGTAGTTTCTGGGCTCCCGTCTCGCCGAGCATATCCTCAACGCCCTTGGCCTTTTCACGTTGCTTCTCCTGCCTTGCCTCTTCTCTTGCGGCTTGATTATCACGGACTAGCTCGCCTATGCTCACCGCAATCTGGTCTTGCTGGCGACCATTGGCTTCCAAACTCAACTCAGGGAAGTCTTCGCATAAAATTCTCCGACGATGCTCCAAAAGAATGGCATCGGCGAGCGGCGCAGTGGGTGCTTCGGTGAGTGACAGTAATGGATCTTCACCTGCAGCTGGTCAAGTCAATGCGGCCTGGAGATACTTGACGAGGGCATGGCATGATACCTCGTTCCCATCTACTACAATCTGTCCTCGGACTCTCTCCCATGCCTCCCGGGGAGTCAATGGATCGCCCAGGAACATACCGACATACTTGGGAGGTACAAAGCAGGTACGACGCATCTTGATAAGCTCAGTACCAGCTTCTCCTTGGGCATAAGGTCCTAACATCTCGACATCTGACTGGCCAGCGAGTGTGGCGTCAATCGTACCGGGCAGGGGAATGAGCAGCTGTTGGTTCAGCTGATGGAAGTATTCCGACTTCCATTCAACAAGGACGGCCTGGTTACGATGTAGATCCCCTTTCTGGGCAAAAAGTTAATCATCCCAAGGTGACGGGGGCATACCCAGACGAGGATGGAATTTATCTACCTGAAGATAAATGTGCAATCGGCCGCCGTGATGTAACAGGAATGCAGTTGGCACTCGCTGTGCTCTAGCGCCGACGACTAGTGTCTTGACTTGTTCAGGCGATAGTAGATTCGCGTTGCCTTGGAGAGGCACGTCGCATGGAAGCATAGCTGATGCGTAGTCACCGTTGAAAACGTCGTGATTGGCATCGGCGAAGAAGGAGGAGTAGAGCGCCTGGAAGGCGGTCACAGGGATACCTGCAGGCGTTGCGGCTCTGGGCGATACTGGTTTACAAGATTACAGAATAGACGCGATGCTGAAGACTCTTGCTTAATAACGAGTGTTTGCGTATTTGTTCAATACTCACTTTTCAGCACACTCTAAAATTTTATGAACCTTCCCCAGGAGTCCATTCAACATCCACGACCGTTTTATTCGTACCTTCTTAACTGATTCATTCTTGTAGAGCTACCGTTGGTGGTAATGATGACTCTATTCACATGCTATTTAAATTATATTCCACTTGCTGTGAGCGTAGTTTTACCCTGAAACAATGACTGGCTAATTCCTGTAAGATTAGTTTGCCGGCTTCCCGAACTGAGGCTTAAATGATCGTTGAGGGGGGTGTTGGTGTGCATCCAGCTGCATCACCCCGTCGCTACATGGCTGTATGAAAAGATTTAATAGTACTTAAGCGCGTAAAAATTCAATGACAATTAATTAAATTAAATATGTTATAAAACCTTGTTGTTTTCGAGGAAAACAGGCATGGGGGGTCTTGTAGAACCGGGACGCTCTGCGAATATTATGTAGGTAGTCCGTATCTATCTATGTATTACAGAACGCCCTTTATAATAGTTTTTAGACACCTCACAGGAAGGAAAAAATATTTTTTAGACACCTCATGTAGAAAATATATGCATCTCTCCGTAACGTAGAAAATCCGTATCAATCTACCTATTGCGTGTCTCATATTTTTTCATAATATTTTTTGGACACCTCACGTAGAAAAGATATGCATCTAACTTGGTAAGTTGAAGAGTCTCGTAACACTTGAAAAGTCTGATGCAATCCAGATTGCAACTGGTGTACCACCACATGTAGAGACTATAACTATGCTTGAGACAATTATCAAATGCCAAATTGAAGACCGAGCTTTTATCAGAGGACAACTTTTGAAAATTGCGCAATCAAATGGCCAAGTTTCTAGATCATCTGTAGAATCCTTATTTGAAACATTCCAACAAAGAATAGATGAAAGGGTGAATGACAAAATGGATACTCTATTATCATACCTGAAAAGCAATGACAATAGATCGTCCAATACTTCAGATCATGATCATGTGACACCACTAAGTGTAGGGAGCTTATTTGCATATGATGGAAAATTTTGGATGGTCCCAAAAGACTTTAAATTTCCAAGAGGGACAACTCGTCAACGCACTTGGGAATTGTGGCTCTGTGGCATGACTGTCGGACAATCAGTGGTCCCTCCGTTTCGTACTTTTAAATTGAATCTGTTACCAGAAAAGGTAAGAAAAACATTCAAAACACAGTGGCATCCAATACTTACAATGATGCAAAACACACCTTCACTTCAAGATCAGAATGTCATTCCCTTGAATGTGCAAGAAATTGACTCAAAGGTAATATCAGAGTCCTATGCAGCAGCCACTGACCACTTGAAAACTAAAGTTTGTAGCTTTCTTTGGACGGATGGAACCAAACGAAATCTAGAGGGATGAACTCTTGGGACCTGGTCGTCTATGAAGACGAGAAGAAATCAAATTCTTGATCATGGGAATGAATCTGACAAATCCAACTTGGGTGATGCAACACGATACAATAAGAGAAAATTTAGCCAAGTAAGAGATACTGTTAACGCTAATATTTTCACATAGATTGTTGTTGGCATATCTAGTGGTATATTTACTTGGTTTTTTGATCGATAATCAGACAGAGAGGTGGGTGCCCCCACCCCTGTACCTCCTGGTTATATCGTGCCTACCCATGGCTCCTACAGAATACTATTAGTGGTTGGAAGAAAATCGGATGTTTAATAGGAAACTCCGGTCCATTTCACCCAAGCGCGCCATTATACCAGCTGGGATGCTGGCGCGCCGGGTGGGGGATGGGTGGGAGGGTGTTTTAAATTTATTTGAAA